>KZ651458.1:379598-393315 GCA_001010745.2 Gerris buenoi | reverse complement strand
TTTTTTTTTTTTTTTTTTTTTTTTTTTTTTTTTTTTTTTTTTACAAAAAAACCATTAAGTTTAAGCATTTATTTATGCTTTATCAATACGTTGAGTTTCTTCACTTGATGAACTAAGTCTGCTGAACGGAGTTGCTATTTCTCGGTGGACAGGACACTATTGTACTGTGATGAAAATTTAATATCCCTTTTATTTAAACAATAATGGCGTGCTTATATTTATTGTAGATTGTTCCTTATGCGGGTAAGTTTTCTTTAAAACATTAGTTTAGAACTTTTACCCAAAAAAGGATCTATCTACAATATATATTCATAGAGAAGGATACAAAGATAGAGATCATGGTGCTTATATGTATTAAGTTATACTGATTTAATTATGAATTGGGACAAAAAGATTTTTAAAAATATATAATTTATTAAACAATTGTTTTAATTGATTCTGCGTTACACCTTAAGTGCAAGTGGATATTCTTTACCCTTCATTTCTTAATGAATATTCTCTAAATAAATCAGATGAATTCGTGGCTATTATAATATAATTGCAATTGTATTAAAAAAATAAAAATAAAAATATATAATCATACCTCAATAGTATATTTTTTAACTTTTTTATATTTATAACTTTTTCGACAAAAAATTTCACGAGGAATTTGCTTCGTAAATTTTTTTTTGGAGGAATAAAATACCTCAACACAAAACACAAGTGTATTTTAGATTGAGGAAACAGTTTTGTTTCAATGGGTAGATTTTTGAATACTACTTTCCATATGCTGAATCTGGAGTTGCCAGTTGCTTCAGCACGACTCAAAGTCAGCTCTGTATTATCCTTTTTATTTCAAATAGTAAAAATTTATCATAAGAATTGCAGATTTTTTGGTGTAGTTTTTAAGTAAATCTGAGTATTAGAAGTAAAGTTATCAATTTTTGAATGCGTATTGTAATTACGTAGGTATTAATTTAAAAAAAAAAATATATTTCCTGTATAAATTATCTTACATCTTGTGAAGTATGGGAATCTAGCTAGTTGGTTATAAATGCCATATGGTATACATATGTGTTTAATAATTAGTTTAAGACTAAATAAATCGTAACATAACTTTTCTCGAGTATGTTGAAAATTCAGTACTTTTCAATTTTAAATGTCTTCTGATGATACAAGATATGCTGTCAACTATCCATTAATAATTATTAAATTATTACTACTCTCGTTTCTATTAATATTTTAAATCAAAATTTTAATCTTTAAATTAAATTTATTCATTTTTAAATGGAGCATTAATAAATGAATCTGAATATTTCCACCATCGTAATATTTTCTCTATTTATCTTCTTTTTTTTATTTTAAGTTATTTATTTAAATAAGTTTACACTAGATTATACTTGATATTAGATAAAAAAAAAAAGTCTGCCAGTTAGTGTGGTACATAACTTCTTCTCGTTCTATTTATTGGACAAATGGTATCATACGTAGATATACTACAATAAATGGTTTGTGACAGATTTCTAATNTTTTTTATACTTTTTATGAGTCCTGTTGAACACTAAATCAGTTACTTTGTCTTATCTTTGTATAAATAACGTTTTTTACGTCAAAAGCAAACTATCATTTTATGCATTTTTATTCTTGTCCATTTCATGTTTGTTAATTATATAAAAATATGAATAATTATAATTATTTAAGTTAATAATACATTATAATTATCAGCCCTCGCAAAGTTTTTGTCTTCCTCTCTTATCCCTGTTTCTTAGAATCTCTCAGTAATCTTAGAATTATAATAAGATGTCTATTCAGAATTCCAATTAAGCATTAGAAACATTTGTTAAAAAGGTTCAGCATCTTTCAGAATCTCATGCAATAAGATTATAAGAAAAGTTAAAAAAGATACTTATTAGACTAAAGATTCTAAGAAATCATTAGTATAACTTGAACCTACTTACACCAACGTAATACTATTATAATGACAAAATCATATTTTAATTGGAATTCTATTTTAATCTCTAGTTAAATGTAGATTTTTATAACTAGATAAATAAAATTGCGAGGTTATTAAAAAATATTATGAATGTAAAAAAAGAAAAAGAAAAAAAAATGCTCTCTTTCTTTTGTCTACTTTTGCTTTTTTTATTATTACTTGGAGAAAGAGAGAGAGAAAAAAAGTAGAAATTAACGAGAGTTTGTTCAACAGTGAATAACAACAACAAAAAGAAATTAAAACCATGCTCTCATTAAAAACGAGGGAGGGATAAAATCAGAAAGACTGAGAATACCAAGCTAGGATCCAAATTTTTTACAATTCTGATTGATGAGGACCAAACTTTTCTTCTATTTGGGATTTATAATGATATAACCGGTTCTGGTTCAATTGGGTGTTTTCTACGAAACTTTATCAACTTTTAAATTTTATCCTCATTTTAATAAAATAAAAATGGCAGTTTTCGTAGTTTTTAAGACAAAAGCTAGCGTAAGCTCTACCTGGATTAGCATAATAGATTTTAAGAGAGATTGATTTTTCTCATGAGCTCAGACACTATTAACTTAATAACTCAACAGCTTAGTCTAGAAGTTCTAGAGTGTAAGATATATCGGATACAACTCCATAACTTCCTTTTGCAACTTTCAATTCCCGTAGCCAACTAAATCAAACCGTATTCTCAATTACAAGAAACAAATGATACTCGATACTCTTAGTATGTAAAAAATTTTAAACATGGTATAAAAATAGACCAGTCATGCACCATGACTTAATGAGCGAATTTTCAAATAAATCTTAGTATTATTGGCTTATGATAATAAAAATTGGTACACAGAGGTACGGGGTACAAAAGTCAAAATAGTATTTACCCTTCAAGATGCATGTTGTTGGAAAGCTCTTTAAGAGTCCAGTAATTGTTGTTATTTTCACATTTGTCATATTTTCATATAAAAGGGGGGTAAAATAAAAAAAAAAAAAAAAACACTTTTTTATGCTATTTTTTACCCTAATTGTTTACATTTGACCTCTAAATGGAATTCTGGCCAACGAACTCATCCCTTTTTTGATATGACATTAAAATTTGTTTGGATTTTTTAAGTGCATCCTGGGGTGAGATATCGTCTGGAGTGCTCTACCAGGCGTGAAATCAAACAAAAAAAAAACTTTACACAAGGGGGTAAGCTAGCGGCACCAACTGCCGCTTGTGATATACCCGATATCTATCGGGTATATCACGAAATGCATATAGCTACCCACATTGTTCGAACATTATCTCGAACCAAGATAACGGGGATTCTATGTTTGATTTAATAATCGGTTCTGACAGAATGTAATTACGTCTTCTAATGGGAGGCAGATGCTTCGACTTCAATAGACTTTATTCTGATTGGAAATAAAAAATTCTAAAGCCAAAGCAATATTGATAAATGTTTTTTGTAAAAAAGGAAATATATATATATACTTTTTTCTTTGTTAAAACCGACAGTGAGAGCTTTTCCAATGTAATATAATAATGTTTGACCTAATTAAGATCAAAGTTTCCACCTCATATGATTGTATCAGCTTTTCTTAATTGTGCTTTAATGTATTAATAATTTATTCCTTTTTTTTCAGGGGAGCTTGAATTATCTATGTTCTGCAATAATGGTCTCCTTACAATTCACGGTAAAGAGATGTTACTTATTTCTTAGGTTATATTATTTCTATTATCATCTTAATATTTATTATAGTTAAACTTACATATTTATTTATTTATTTTATTTTATTTTTTTAGTTATACGTGGAAGAAATCTGCAAGCACTCTCAGGGCTTTGCAACGCTTACGTAAAGGTATANGTTTTTTTTTTTGTTTTTTTTTTTAAATCTAAAGCCACTGTATAAAGTATTAAATTAATATATGTCAAATATTAATATATCTCATGCTATACTAGAGAAGGAAATCCATTTCTTCCAATGTATTATTTCAAGTCAAATTGTTATAATTTTTGGTTTCACAGTGTATGAGGAAGTCCAACATATTGTCTCATTTTGATTTATCATTCACTAAATCTAAGAAATAAATTGCAACATATTGCGGATAATTTTTCAATACTTATTTTTATGATAATTTGAATTGCATTAGCTACAAAGAGAATTACATGAATGTTTATTTATTTTTTGATAAATATTCGTTACTTTGTTCAGACATCTGAATGATTGCTTATCAGAGGATCAGAGGAAGTCCTTTAGAAAAGCATAAACATGCAAATATTCTTTTAAATAAAAATAAAAATAAGTAGTTAAAAACTTTTAAAAACCAACTTATGTAATGATAACAAAAAATTTATCAGGACAAATCTACTATCTAAAAAATCAGGACTCTCTACTACTAGATTTATATAGGTTCAAAGGGACCTATAATATTCCGTTTGTTAGACAGCGAGGCTACCGAAACGCCGTTAATTATTTATATTCAATTGGGCCTGAGAAAAGAGAAGGGTTTCTGGGGTGGTATGAGAATGTGCGCCTGCGCGTGATGCACCCTGCAGTGTAGGGGTGCCCTCAGTAGGCGCCCGGCCGCCCTTAAACGCGTGTATACAGTTTGCCTCTCTGCCTCTTCGTTTTTTGCGAATTCGTGTCTATTTTAATTTTTTTTGTTTTATTACTTACTTCGGGATTTTTTATAATAAAGGGAAATATGTTGGTTCTTCGCTATAAAATAGGTAAATAATTTATATTTAAACATATGAATTCGTTTTAAGATTTAAAATTTAAAGGAGGAAATGTTGTTGGGTGTCCTGTGAAGGGGGCAGAATCGATCCTTTCGCTCCCCAGCCATGGATGCCTATGTAACCCAGTTCCAGCGCCACGTAACCCTCGGAAAACCTCCGAGCTTAACCACAGTAACGACCCCCCCGCTCGGGCTACTTATAGTCCGCATCTATATTTATCTCTTTACTTATAAACTTCACACAATTTTCATCGGCCTTACCAAAAACTATCTTCGAATAATTACCAATTACATTTTAACTTTCATGATTTATATAATTAAAGATAAAAACAATTATTCTACAATTTCGTGACAAGCTCTAAGTACTTTAAAGCACGTATAAAGTTTACTAAAACACTTTACTACTCCTAAACACTTCCTATTATTAGTTCCTGACAAAATCCTTCAAATTCACCCTTATTATAATAATTTTGACCTGTTATAATAAACTATTATTGTATACCAACGGTTTTTTTATACCGGCTCTAAATAGCTCTATTCAACACTCTACTACTTCTTCAAAATTTCATTTAAATTAAACAAATTTAGTGTTTTAATAAAATTAACACGCTAATTTACAAGAATTATAAATCCAAATAATACAGTGCACATTCTTCAGATTTTTATTCTTAACAATTAAATGGGGAACAAATAATAATTTGTATTTAAAGCTAAATGTTAGCCAGCGTTTAANCAAATATTAGTCTAAAAAAAAGTAACAAATATTTATCGCAATAGCGCAATTTGAAATGGTGAAATAAAAGTTGTAAAATTTTAGATTTAAAGTTTTATATTAGTTTTAACAACATTACCTAGTTATTCCAGTTGTAATACCTAGTTTAGTTCCATTAAGGTTTTATCAGACTAATAACTTTTGGGAGAAACGTGCTTCCTCGCTTGAAATTTACCTTGATTCTAAAAATATCGTAGGCGGCGTTGTTAAAACGACATCATCGTTGACCCTTGCCAATAAACCATTAGCTGATATTGGATTATTTTCCTCGGGAGGCGAGTTTATTAGTTTAGGAAGAGGATGGGCCGGGACGAACCTTGCCTCTGATATGAAACACCCATTATTCCCATCCTCTCTATCTCGCTACCTCTCCTGGAATTTTTTTTTTTCACAAACTACTTCCATACTTTGATGTCGGAAACAGGACACTCTGCTACGAGAATAGGTTCAAAGGATAAACTCATTTAAGCTTGTAATCCGTTTACAAAACATGTAAAACACTGTTTTGAAAGATTTTGGGGGAAAAAAACTAATTTTAAACAAAAATAAAAATCAGTAATTAAAAGACCTTTTTGATATGGTTTAATACGTATATTCTCTAAAGGTCAAGCTCAATTTTATTAAATTACTAAATAAAAATAAAGAACCCTTCTATAAAAATCATGTCACGCTTCAATTGTCGACATAATCAAAACCTAGTAGTAACTCCTATCATTTTTATTAAGTACATGAATTTCCGTGAGCTCCCTTGCTCTTTTGATAGAGTAATTATATGATTATTTATTTATCATTCTATTTTGAATGAATAGCATTCATGTGTTGTATTTTGAATGGGACAAAAGAAAAAATATATAAATAGAAAAACAAATTACTGCAAATGACTTTTTGCTGGATAATGTACATTAACCTTTTTAAATTAAATTACTTATAGAGGTATAAATCTTTATTTCTAATCCTAGATTTATATTTAATGATGTCTCTTTTTCTTTCTATTTTGATAGAAACTAGACTACATTATAAATTTACTTGCAACATTAATTAAATTTATGTATTTCGAAAACCACTAAATTATTTAAAATAATGTGGTAAAAAGTTCTCATGCATGTTCCCTGTTTTGTTTCGTCTCTTCCTTTTAAAATACAAGGTGATAAATATAATTAAAATAATTAATTTTACCCATCTCTTTTTAATTATATAATTATTAATTTTATTTATTTTTTTATTTTTTTTTTTGTTACAGAAAAAGCGAATTTCTGGGATGTATGTCATTTGCTGTAAGGAATGTCCTTAAAAAGGTTAGTATCTTAAAAATGTATTACATAACATTATATAAAATGTATTACAAGGATCTAGATTTCCTCAAGTATCATTATTGTTGAGGAATTAAATTAATAAAAATTTAATGCGTACACCTTATTAATTTTGAGTATAGGAACAATTTGTTGGTTGTTGAGGTGTAAAAAAAAAAGTTATCTTAATGCAAAATAACTATTTCATATTGAGACGTTTCGACTCGTTTTTATAACTCTACTCATAGACTCCTTATTTATGAAGGTTAGATATGCATACACAACTACTTAATTATGAGCAAAAATAACGTTGAATGAAGATATATCAGCATACGAGTCAAAACGTCTTAATATGAAATAGTTGTTTCAATGTCATGTTGAATGAAGATGACTCAGCATACGAGTCGAAACGTCTCAATATGAAATAGTTGTTTCAATGTCATGTTGAATGAAGATGACTCAGCATACGAGTCGAAACGTCTCAATATGAAATAGTTGTTTCAATGTCATGTTGAATGAAGATGACTCAGCATACGAGTCGAAACGTCTCAATATGAAATAGTTGTTTCAATGTCATGTTGAATGAAGATGACTCAGCATACGAGTCGAAACGTCTCAATATGAAATAGTTGTTTCAATGTCATGTTGAATGAAGATGACTCAGCATACGAGTCGAAACGTCTCAATATGAAATAGTTGTTTCAATGTCATGTTGAATGAAGATGACTCAGCATACGAGTCGAAACGTCTCAATATGAAATAGTTGTTTCAATGTCATGTTGAATGAAGATGACTCAGCATACGAGTCGAAACGTCTCAATATGAAATAGTTGTTTCAATGTCATGTTGAATGAAGATGACTCAGCATACGAGTCGAAACGTCTCAATATGAAATAGTTGTTTCAATGTCATGTTGAATGAAGATGACTCAGCATACGAGTCGAAACGTCTCAATATGAAATAGTTGTTTCAATGTCATGTTGAATGAAGATGACTCAGCATACGAGTCGAAACGTCTCAATATGAAATAGTTGTTTCAATGTCATGTTGAATGAAGATGACTCAGCATACGAGTCGAAACGTCTCAATATGAAATAGTTGTTTCAATGTCATGTTGAATGAAGATGACTCAGCATACGAGTCGAAACGTCTCAATATGAAATAGTTGTTTCAATGTCATGTTGAATGAAGATGACTCAGNAAAAAAAAAAAAAAAAAAAAAAAAAAAAAAAAAAAAAAAAAAAAAAAAAAAAAAAATTAGAAATAATGAACAAGGTAAAAAAAATTTAAATTAATTACGTTGTAGGGAGAATCATGAAAATATCAGAGAAAATTACCTCTAGTTATAAAATCGATAGACTTAAATTTTAATTTACCTGTCCCATATTTTTTCCCCATCTCACTCCTTTTCCCACCAAACAATTCACTCCTCCTTATTTAATGTATACCTACTTCAAGCAACTACGAACATCAAAGATGTATGAGATATATTTTTTGCAATTTTAAAAGCAACCAATTTCGTTTTATTTCTTGAGAATAGGTCACTTTACTGAAATTACTCGACGTAATTATCATATCAAAAATTGTAATTATGATTAAATTCCATTCAACAATTATGAATTTAAGTTTATAAATGCTACTTGTTAAGAAAGCATGTCACGAAATAATTTAAATGAATAAATTTCAAACTCAGTAGGCATATACCAGTTGTTATTAATTGTTTACCCCTCAAGCCTTGTTTTTACTATACAAACCTATTTTGACGATTATTTCAAATCGATTCACAAAATACTAATCTAATCCATCTATGAAGATTAATTTTATAATTTTGTTATTGATATATATTGTAATCCATTTTTTTCAAATGTGATGTCCCCTTTAATTTAACTATAAATTTGCAAAGGTTGTTTTTAGGGGCATTCTTGAAATAAAAAAACTAAAACGCTTTGCTATGCTATTTTATTATTTTCTTATGGTAATATTTCGTCTACAATTTTAGACATTTTCAAACCTTCATCTGTCATTTAATTACTATACAGTAACAAGTCACAAGTGATTACCAAACAAATTATATAATTTAATTTTAACTATGAGTCATGATCATCCAGTGATGTCTGATTTATAACTCTAAAAGATAGTTAAGATTAAATTAATTCATTTGTTTGGTAATTACTTGTTGGTGTTACTGTATAGTAATTAAATGACAGATGAAGGTTTGAAAATGTCTAAAATTGTAGACGAAATATTACCATAATAAAATAATAAAATAGCTAAGCAAATTGTTTTAGCTTTTTTATTTTAACAATATCCCTAAAGACAACCTTTGCAAATATATATATTGTAATACTGTTTTACAAGGTGTATTTTTTATTTATACAATCATTTTTACTATTTCCTTTTGGTGTACGTGTTTGCAATTATTCTTTTTTTCGCCTTAAAACCATGAAAAAAGATCCAAAAAGTGGAAAAGGTCCGGGGGAAAAAATTGTAGGAGTGAAATAGGATTGTTTATGGAATATCTAGCTATAAAAAAGATTTACTACCTAAGGACAAGTTTACCCATAAAGAAAAAATAGAAAGGAAAAACTAGGGACAAAGATGAAACTTATATGGGAAATATTTTAAACATTGTTAGTGAGTTAGTGAGAGGAAAAAAAAATTCTAGAAAACATGTTTTAGCAATATAATATGGCCTTCTCTTTCAAAACATTCCAGCTGAGACCCATAGCTAGAACATTTGACGATATTCTTCTTTACTATATACGATACTGGGCAGCTATAAATCTTGAGAATGTATTATTATATTAGATAAACATATATTTATGTTTACATATAATATTTATAAATCCCTTGGAGTAGATATCTAAAAGGGTCCTACTTCAAATAAGTCTTGTCAAATAACAAATAAACTTAATGTATATTTAATATACCTGATACACTTATCACATATTTTTTTTTATCCTTCATCAAAGGTGAATATTTTTTTAGGCATGAATTTGTCTATGATATATTTCACTTTGAACATTTTTTTTATTTCTACAACCCCTTTCATCTCACATACAAAAATATCAATTAATATACGTGTTTTGGAAAATTATAAGAATTTTTTGGAACGAAGTTTCTTATGGCACGTTCTGGATCCCGGGAGTGAATCCGAAAAAAAGGACCAAAATCACCGTCACGCAAAATCCGTCACGAAATCTACCGATGACAATAACTTGAGTAAAAGTTCACCGAGTTAGTTGAAATTTGGTACACATGTTCATTTTACCAATGCCCAGGCTAAGTTCGTTGGACAACGTTATCCGCCCAAGCGTTCACGCGCAACGCTCGCGTAAACGTAAGCTTCAAAAATGTTAAGACGGGAAAAAGTATTATTAAGGTAGCCTGTTACTTGACTTGTTTTGTTTATTTTTGTTATATATGTCAAATGTCACTTTCAATCTAACATTCTTTAACAATCATTCTCTTTAACTAACTCATCATGATTAACTTTTTTCTTATATTCAATACATATTTATTGTAAGATGTGGTTTAATGATACAAATAACAATTTTCTTTTAATTTTTCCTTAACTCCGCTAGGTACAAACAGTTAGTTACTTTTAATTTTGTTTCTTTTCCGCCATGTATAAGTAGTTAGCAACGTATACGTACTTGCACGTATACGTACGCAGTGTGATTTTATTATTTATATTCAATGAAAAATGTTAGGAACTTCGTTTCTACCGGGTGTCCCGCGACACCACACGTATTTTTTTTCTCTCACATAGTGGTTATTTTTTACTGTTGAGAAAAAAATGCAATACTATTATTTGCTTTATAAATGTATCTTTTTACTATATTTATAATTAATTTTTATTACACAAGCCAAAAGCATTACTTACTTTCCGTGAAATGGCAACATCAACCTTTTACAAATTATTTAAGGGTTATAAAGTTTATTCTTCCAAAATATAAAAATGCAGTAAGATTAGTATTTTGCCTTTATATTTGAATATAAAATAGTCTGCCAGTAATAGTGACACATTGCTTTGTATATTTTATTGATTTTATGTTTTACAACCACATATTGTTAAATTTATTTAATTCCCCCCCCCGCCCCCGCTTTTTAATAAGACTTTTTTTATTTATAAAAAAATATTCTTTTTTTAAAAAAAACCATATAAGTTTGATTAAAATTAGATAAGTACTTTTGATGATGTAAAATGTATAATACATGTATGTTTGTGAGAAGGTGCGAAGAAAAGAAAATGGGCGTAGACGGTTGAAACTTATATGGGACAAATAATGGGCTAATTATGACCTAAAACTCAAATTTTATTAAAATCTGACAAGCAGTTTTTTTCAAAAATTGACCGACAGACTAACAGACTGACACGGAACCAAAAATGATCCCTGTTGCCTTGTCTGAAACGGAGGTCTGTCTTAGAATTTTTGAAATGAAAGACTTAAAAATTGTTCTTAGCTTCCGTTACCTTCGGTAAGATCGGAAGCAATATTAATTACGTTAACTTGACATTTATTAATGACTAGTTATAGATTGCTGATATCATGTTTAAATATTAATAAATTTGTTGCTCCATAAATCAGTTTGTTGTTTATTTAATTAATTTTTATAAAACGCTAGTAACTATTTTTGTTTGTGGGTTTATTTTTTTCTTTTTCTGTCTGAGTCTCTACTTCATTCTAAGGTTTATTTAAGCACGCGAAATGATACAAAAGATTAGAATTAATTTTTTCAAGTGTTTTGCTTGTTCTTTAATTAGAATTTCGCTTTCAAACCATTAAATAATTAAAGGGTTTTAGTATTATTAACCATGAAAAAGGTCTGTTAAAGATTTGTAATTTTTGTTATAATTAGAGCAATATTAGTACGTAAAATATCTGCACAGAAACTTTTAACTGGAAACTCAACCTTGATTTTAGTGTATTTTAGTAGTACAGAGTGAAAGCCTGCAACAAATACCTTCTGACATGAAATGACTGCAGTCATGCCAATCCCTCCCTAAAAATACCCTGATGCTATCTCCAGTAAACTTAACTATCTAAATGGAGACACACTTTTAACGCTTTTATTTCCTTTATAAGGTTCATTCTAGCCGCAATAATATTAAACTATTATCTCATGCAATTATTTTTTTTTATCTGTCTCGTGTTTACACCCTTGTTGTTTTAAAAATATGTTTATTATTATATGAATTCATTTTTAAGATAAAAATAACTTAAATTATATAGTTGACCCTTTTTTAACCACTAATTAAATAAAGAGGTTCTGATTGGGATTTAAATTTTATTTAATTACTTTAATAAGCTAAAATTACTATTACTGTTATTATACTACATTAAAATCCTTTATAAAATATTTTTATCTTTTTATTACCTTAGCTTTAAATTGAGAAGTTATTTTTTTCTTTCTTTAGGGTTATTTCATTCTGCAGTTATTTAACTCTTTAGCTTTAATTTGTTTTGCAAACTAGGACTTTTTTTTGGAGAGGTTCCGAGGGAGGATGATATTAAAAAGTTTCTACCTCTTCCTCTCTAGAGAAACAATTATCATTTACTCTAGAATCAACTTTTACCTTCTCAAACAAAAAAAGTAACAGTAACCAACTGTGGTTTTCAGGATTTTTATAATATGGTAATGTGATTTGAAAGTTTTCCTTATTCGTAGGATTGGATTTCTTTAAAACTTTATTCAACTTATATGATTACTAATGATGCGGTGCATAAAGGAATCGTCACTTCTTTAGATTGTTACTTCCCTTATTGAAAAACAGAAGAGTTTAACAATCTAAAGAAGATGTAAGGAATGTTCTTCTTTACACTGTTACTCCCCTTATAAAATCAGAAGTGTGATATTCCTCTGTCGTTAAGTACACTGGACTAAACATATACATTTGTCTTAATAGTTATTTAGTTGAAGTAATTTATATTCTTAAAAAATACTGGGGAGTAAAAATCTCAAGAATTACCAAGAAATCGCGTAAACTAGGAAACATTTTTCGAGAAAGAACTTAAATATTCTTTATCTACCTGGAAAGAGCTTTAAAATTATATGTGAAAACTTCCTCATTTTGATTTCAAAATAATGGCAAGAAATTAATTATTTACAATTTATTTTCCCTCTCTTTAAGACCTTTAAAATTATGAATAACATGTTATGCTGACTGAACATATATTTAAAATATATGTATATGAAAGTGTAAATGCTGAGATACTATAGTTATCGTTAGATAATCACACAAACAAACTTATTAAATCTAAATCAAAGTATCTGAAATGAAGAACTCACTAGGTACTCTCGTTCGACGAGAATAAGATATTAGATTAGATGTATTGTTCTATGAGTATAATAAAAAGAATAGAGTAAAACGTCTTTGTACTAACAAAGTATGTATAACTTAATAACTTTATTCAGTAAAGCCGGATTTTATCCATGAATGATCCTTTGTGACAGCGATAAAAGGATATAGAGTCTACGCTGGAGTTGAGATGGAGATTTAAAGTTAAAAATTCCACTCTTTTTACTATCTGAATTTTAGATTTTTTTACCTCAGTCTCAAATCTTAAAATCCTGTCACAACTCATCCCACTTAAATATGACCTTTAACCTTGATCTTATCTCTTAGTTCCACAATTCTTATTTCGACGAAGTTGGTATCGACAGAAAATATTTGACAACCCTGTCTGAGACGATTATTTTAGACTCCCTGGGAATTATTAACTATCATATCTACTAAGCATACTACTTACTTTAATTTTATCTTATTTTAATTTAAATCAATTTGTTTTGACAATGTAACCATTTCTTTGTTTAATGGTAACTTAATTTATAATTTATTATTGTTGTTTTGACCATGTTTTTTAATTTATTGTACAGAATATTATTTTGATTATTTTATTAATGTCTCACGATAGATTAGTACGCTGTGTGTTTAGCAACCCATTCTATTTGGGCAGCATCACTGTTAT
>KZ651458.1:364834-379175 GCA_001010745.2 Gerris buenoi | reverse complement strand
GACCCCACCTTGTATTTTGTGCAACTTTTTTATTTTTCCAGATTATCAACTTATTATGTTGTTATTAATTTTAATTTTTAGTAGATAAATTTTCTTAGAAATTTGCCTTTTAGGGTTTTATTTCTTTTTATAAATTATAAATTAAATATAATAAATAAATCTCACAACTTCCTCTCTTTTTTAGTTTTTTCTGTATTTATTATTAAAATCTAACAATCGTAGATAAAGTACGGTACGCAACTTGTGCGAAAACGGCATTTTGAATTGCTCGTGTGGTTTTACTACCCTCGCACACAAAATGTTTTACACACTCGCATGCAAAATGCTTCTTTCCACACTCGACGCGTAATGTACTATTATCGTGAAAACTGTTATAGTTATAATGTTTTAAATGTTGTACTTCATCGTTTAACTTATCTGTCTTCTTTCAAAGGGTGGTGAAGGATTAAACATTGAATAAGGGTTGTTTACGTCTTTAAAAAAATCTATTTACAGATCCTTCTACCCCGCTGCGTGTAGGTAATACAATATGCCATGAGGATAAAGCTGTGTAAACAGGAAAGGAATGACGTAGAACGATTATTAAAGCATTTTACTGCTACTCAAGTGAAAAAAAGACTTCGCTTGATTGATGATAAACTTCAAGCTCAGAGCTTTTTTATACTGTTTCGTTTACTGGAAAATAAGTCAGCTGTTATAAGAGTTCATAATTCCATCACTAACTAAACACTGGTTGAATGAGAGAGAAAAAAAGTTTCTCTTTACACTTTCTTGGAAAAGAGTTTCCGTGACGCGAGTATTAAGTTATTTTCATCAGCTTTATACATTATTGCTTAATCAAAAGCTTTTACATCCATGTTTCCTTTTGCAAACCTTGGAAACAGGTAAACCCTAGTTTGAAATAGGTGATGAAAAATTGTTGCTCTACATCATTATCCTTAAACAAAATTACAGTAAAAGTAATTGCTGCTACTGCACGATAATTTTTCACTTCATCAGTTACAAAAAAGATTTTAATATCAGCTAACCTTAGCTAAGTTTTCATTGATTTTATTAAGAACTATTTACAATGCATTTTATATCTATAATTATTTAATGATTTTTTTTTTTAATTCTGTGCAGGATATCCAGGGGCGGTACCGGCTGCTGTCGCAGGGATCGGGCCGGCTGGGTCACCTACCGGCGATATCAAATGGCCAAGCTAACTCCGCCGGTAAGCATACGTGCAAAACACGATTAAAGCTCCAATAATAAATCTAGTTGAAGCTCCAATCATAAATCTAGTGTATATCGGAAGAAATCAACAAGTAAATTGTAGCCTTTTGCCACTTGTAACTTTGAGGGATAAATTTGCATGCATCAAATCATAATTGATATGCAAAATACCGAGTAGTTACTTGTACCTACTCCTAATCGTAATAATACGTATCTATTCAGTACTATAATAGATCTACAGTCTTACAATTAGTATTGATTCTGTCAGAGCGGGAAAATCGAAAAGAGAGCCATTGAGAGCTCGAAATTTGGACTACTATAGAAGGTCACATGATACAATCTCTACTTCTTATTGGATCTCTTCTCCATTTTAATTTAAATTTTCCTTCCCTGTCAGAATCAGTTCTAATTGTGAAACTGCAGTAAAATAATTAATTTACTTCTCTTATTTTAGAATTGGAATAATTAAAACATCACAGAATTAGTCAATTTATCTAACAAAAGCCACTTGAAGCAATGTCAGCCTTGTCTTTAAAACTTCCATGATTGTAAACTTTTTATTTATTTTAATTTTAATAATTCTAGATTTTTTTCCATTAAAATTTTCTAGGAAGTATAGGAAATAGATTTTAATACATTTTGAAAATCTTAAACACAACTATTATTCTAAAAATAAACTGATTCCTTTAACTATTATATCATTTTTTAACCTTTTATTATTTTAATTAAACATTTTATTTTTTTTAAAATATAAAATTGTAATCAAATATTATTTTTATTTTGATGTAAGGTTGAAATTTTAATCAAAGTTTAATATATAGAATTCCTCTTCTTTACCACCATAGGGCGGTAAAGAAGAAGAATTCTTCACTTTAACGCACGATTAGCGAGTTTGTTTAATTTTAACATAACTAATTTGATGTTTATTTAATAAAAGTAACTGTTTGCATTGAGTTTCTTTGTGAAAATAAAGGAGTGATTTAAGTGATTATGACGAATATGAGAAAAATAATACGCCTCCCGAAATAATTAATTCGGCACAAAATACAACTAACGAATTGATGTCATATTTATCAAAAGANTCCTTTAACTATTATATCATTTTTTAACCTTTTATTATTTTAATTAAACATTTTATTTTTTTTTAAATATAAAATTGTAATCAAATATTATTTTTATTTTGATGTAAGGTTGAAATTTTAATCAAAGTTTAATATATAATGAACTTATTTTATATATGCTTGTCATTAATTTTTTTATTACTTATTTAATATTAAAAAGTATTTTTAACACTACTATTATTTATCAAATAAATCCCAGTGAAATATTAAAAGCCATTTTCTTTACTCTAAGCTTAGTTTAAAATTTAAATCATTTGAAATTTTATTGAGGGGTGTGGCAAAGATAAAAATACATCGCAAAATATATCTGGTTTATCACTTTAAAAAAAGGTGATGTTATTTTTAATTCCTCTTCTGAATATTTCGACCACACCCAGTTATAAAAAGATCATTAAGTGGTAATGACAGAGGCAGAAAATAGAACTACGTTTATTCCAAAAACTGCTCTAGCTCTATACTCTATTTCTTGTTTTTTTATTAAACAAAAATTATTAATTTTTCATTGTATTATTGCTTTGTTAGGTCTCTATTTAACCTCATTGTTTTTAGTATCAATTTAATATATATAACATATAAGTATAGAGTTCTACTGTTGGACTAAATTAATTAATTTTCTGTTTAGTTCGTTTATTATATAATTGTTTCCGCTTTTACTAGTTATGGTTCGATTTACTGTTCTTTATAGAAAAAAAAAATAGTTAGTAGTTGTTTTTGTGTTTGGTTTTATACTACTTCAATACTGTTCATAAAGTATTCTTTAGTATTTTCTTGCTTGCTTCTATTACCTAAGTACATACTATAATACCTCTAATCTACCATTTCTATACATTCTTTATATTAATTCCGTATACTATTTTATATCATAACTAGCCGTTAGGCCCGCGGTAACGGGCAGAATAATAAATATGGTTGAGAAAAAGAGCTGAGAGATAATTAGTTATAATTAAAATAGATATTTAAAGAGATATTTACTGTTTAAATAGTAAGTTTTATGCAGTTATAATTAAAACATTTAAATAGGAAGTTTTGTGCTCCGATATTCGTTACATAGGTATGGCGCAAATGGTTTAGTATCTGGTTTACTCCCAGTAGCCCCGGGTTCGATCCCAGCTTATGGCACATCAATTTTTAACGTTATAAATCATTTAGAGGTGAGTCGTTGTCGTTGTCGTTGTTGGGACACTACTCGATTATATAAAAGATTATTTTCTTTTACTTCTATTCTAAAGCTTGCCTGTTACTTCACATTCAAGACTCCTGATTTGTCTATAACTTTTACATTTTGATTAATTTCTTCGTCGCTAAATAAATTAGTGGTGTACTTTATGAATTTCTACTATTTAATCTTAATTTAATTTTTATATTATCATAACTTCTAGTGTACTTCGTCTTTTGGTACTGTAATTCATTAATTTCCGTAATTTTTATTATTTCAGCCTAGTATCCAGTAATTTAATGTGAAAGTACTTTAGGTGTCCATTATACTATATAGAGTCTACAGATTCAGATAGATGTCTATATATTAGTACGTTCTTATTAGCTTGCTTTCTTGTTTGTCCAGTACAAATCTTATAATTGATTTTTAAATAACTTCCTGACTAAGTAGAAAACTGAAACTTGCACAGAATATGTATTTCTAATGACAATACAATAATCAGTAATTAGATTTACCAAATTATTACTATTAGTCGAAATCACTAAATTTCTTAAATATTTAGGCGGTCAAATTCATAATCAATTGTAAACAAACACGACCAGTAACAGCAAAGTTCTTTTTATCTTGTATTAATTTATAGTAATAATTATTAACTTGTATTTCTCAAGTCTCTGATGTCTTTATAGTAGTATAAGTATTTTCGGATTTACTTTGTCAACCGTTCATTAATTGGAAGGAGTTAATAACTGAAAAAGTTATTTAAAAGCATTCTCTTATTTCAAGCATTCTCATTCTTTTTTAAGTGTCCTAGTATATCTCTACCTTATTAATATCACTAAACTTGATTGTCGTTAGTCATTAATTGTAGATTTTAAAGTCTAATCCATATGTTTCGTTCATTTTTTCAAGTGCTACATCATAATCATAACTAATAATAAAGAGTTACTAAGCATGCGAGCAACGCGTCATTAGAAAGGCTGCTTAACGGAGGATGGCAAGCTTGATAGCAATTCTTATAAATTGCTTCAACTCTTTGATCTCTCTATTCGAAAGCTTTTATAAAGCTCTACAATTTATACAGCCACTTAAAGTCATTTTCAAGCTAAGTAGCGACAGACATTTGAAAAGGAATGCATTTTATGTTAGTGAAAAGGTCTCAGTCCATAACCTCTTTATAAAAGCTCAACTTTTAGTAAGGCAATGCTTAATTTTACACAGGGAGAAATCGCTGAGCTTCTCTATTAACTTTTATGTGGTTTTTACTTACACGTAAATAAAGAATATACACATAAATTAATTATGTATTACCACTCTAAACTGCGAGTATTACCTATATAAAACAGTATTACTTTTACAACATAAATTCAATCTGATCAAATTGCTTTTAAAGGGTTAAACCAGCTACATGCTTGCGGAGCGAAGTATTCCTTGAAAATTGGCAATTCTATACAAGTAGAATACCCCCCAATATCCTATTATCAATAAGTAAAGTTTATTGGCATATCTGCGTACCTTAAACTTTGAACTCCCGTGAGAGAATAAGCATCGCCTTATCTCCAAGTTGAAAGCACTCCAAAACCCTAAACTACTTTCGAAGCCATTATGAACCAACATAAATGGTTTAACTTTCGCATAAAGTTTATTTCATCTATATTTAAAAAGGAACAATAGGGTCAAATAAAGAAATAATAATATAAATATATAATAACACTATACTTTATTACAAAATTAGTACTTGGAAATTAATAACTGGCATTTTCATCAGAAATACATAATTTCTTTAAGTTTTTGCTTCCTAAGTAGTCGGAAAGTGTTTTAAAAAATACATTTTTTATCATAATTTGTTTCCTCGTAAGCAAAAGTAAGTTAATGAAAGCAGGTAATAAAAAAAATATTTGTAATATTCAAGTACCTACATAAGTTATTTGATCGGTATGTAATAATGCATTAACAATTTATTTTATTTTATTATTAAGTTTGATTACTTATTCCAATATTACTGAAACAATTAGGCCTTAATTATTAAATTTGCAAATATTGTGATAGTTTACGTGTCTGTTTTTAATTCCGTTACTGATCCCACAGTGTGTGTGAGAGATTTTCAATGCACTTATATCATTTCAATTTTTTCGTGTTTACAATAATAATATTGATTAGGGTATAATGCATTTTAATAAAGTTTTCATTTTTTGTTTTTTGTTGTTCTCTTTCTTATTTATTTTAATATACTTTAAATTTTATTAATATTTAATGAAGATTAAAGAATATCATTTCCCAAATTGTCAAACAACCCTTTAAGTATTAAATATAGTTTTAATTTTAATACAGAGATCAAATTTATTATTGTTGCAAAAAAAAAGTTTTTTTGTTTGTTACCAGCTGTTGTTTTAAGCTTAAAAGTTTGTAAGTCTAAACATTAAATTACAGTTTAACCTTAGAAGTTTAAACTATATATCATGTCTCTATTACATTTTCGAGAAGGAATGCTTAATACATTTTCCGACATACGTCATGTATCATCTATGTTTTGATTATAGAGTTAAAATGGTTTTGCTCTGTTTTTACATCATTCTCTCATGCAATAGAGTCATCAGCTATGCTAAACTCCTAACTTTTATAACTTCCTAATTGATGTTAACTCTTTCACTTTTTATTACAAAAACTTCTTCGCCCTTTTCTCGACTTTTTTTTTATTGTATCATCATTTTTATCCGCAGAATCAATGCGAAAGTAAAAATACGCAATAGATAATTGCTTTCGAGCTTAACCTAGGTAACGGAAGCATTGTGTACACTTTTGAGAACAAAAAAGTTTTACGTCTCCGATATTAAAAACTCCAAGACAGAAATCTTTTTCAGACATCAGGGAACATTTTTGGTCTCGTATCTGTCGTTCTGTGTGTCCGCGAATTTTGAAACGTCCGACGATAACTTGAGTAATTCTTGACTTATTTTGATGAAATTTGGTAGACATGTTCATTTTACCATTGCCCAGGACGAGTTCGTTGGACAACGTTATCCGTCAATCCGTCCAAGCGTAACGCTCACGTAAACGTGAACTTCAAATTTAAAATTGGAATTTTATGCCGGGAAAAAGATCAAACATCATCTATTCAGAGACAACATTTTTTTTTTTCAAAATACAATTTTTTAGTAAAACCAACAGCGACACCGCTATGAAGTGATAAAGATCGCTAAAACATTTAATAGTTTGTAGACAATAAACAATATAACAATAAAGTAATATAACGTTAATGTTAATTTAACAATAAAGTAAATGATAGGATGCGAGGAAGCTATGTGCCACACTAATTGGCAGTATTTTTTTTATTATTATTTTTGAATTTTAATTTAACTTTTGTTTATATTTATTGATAGATCTAGTTTTAAATATTTATTAACTTTTAAATTTATAGAACCAAATAAGTAAATTATCAGCTCTTTGAATTATGGTATCATTTATCAATGATGGCTAGACAAGTTAATATTAATCAGTCAAAATAGCTATGCGAATTTGAACTAAACGAAACATAAGGAAAGTATTGTAAATTCAAATGTCATATCTATAAGTTACTACTTTCCACTTTGTGTTGCTATTTTAACTCTCTTGGTGGTTTTCACATAGAACAGATTTATCTTGTTTATTGTTGTTTATTATTAATGTACTGTAGAAAGGTTTTAATATACGAATCTGACTTTTATCCCTTTAGTGAAGAGCTCCACTTTATTTACGATCGACTCATTCGTAACAAATTTCATATCTAATTATTGTAGTAATTCTAAGCTTGTGGTATGTTTAGATACTAAGTCAAGTGGGATTAAAAAAGCTTAAAATATTGATTTGACACACAAGAATTTATCTTCGTTCTTAAATGACTATTCACTCTAAATTGTTTCTCTCGTTATTGGTAATCCTTTGTCTTTAAGACTTCTAGAGAACGTTTAGGCTTGGAAAAAAATGTTCTTTTAAAACGCTCCTCATTAAAAATAATACCTCAATGGAATTAACAACGTCCAAAACACAAAGTTTCAAAGCTTTACCTTATAATTGGTTTGCAATTATTGCCTTTAAAAAAGAAGAAATTATTTTGCTTCAGAGCTTACCAGTGCTAATCGTTCTGAAGAACGAAGATTTTTGAAATGGGAGAATTGAAAAAGGCTTCGCCATTTTTGGTCTCGTGACTGTCTAGCGTTCCATTTTTGCGAACCAACATATTTTTAAAATTTTTTTAAAATTACGATTTTAATGAATTTTCCATATGATAGGTCATAATTAGCCCATTGTTGGTCCCATATTTAAGTTTCAACCTCGTATGCCCATTTATTTCTCTTTCCCAGGCGCACAAACACACATTTATTTAAACCCATATCTTAAACAGTTCTTATGTGAATTTTAATAAATTCGGATCATTTCGTCGAAAGTAGCTTGCAGATAGTCCCAGGTTAATTTAAACCACTTGGTACGCATAATTGTTAAATTGATACTTTTATTTGTGTAACAATCAAACAATTTCGACAGAGGAAAAGGGGGAAAATTAAATAAAATAGATAATAATGGGCTGTTAGTGATTGGATGTGAGTGAGCTAAGTGCCTGACTAATTGGCTGACTATTTTGTTATAGTTTATTATCTTACCTTCAATGTTATATCCCACTATTGTCTATTGTTTTGCACGTATTTTGCCCTCGTTGATATTATTTTGAATTACGGTTAATTAACAATACTCATATTAATGATATTTTAAATTGTTACAGATGTAATGGCGAATCAATCCGAGTCGAGTGTGGAGGAGTTGGTTAGTATCGATGAATCAGATGTACCTCCCACTCCTGAAGCAGGCAAGGAGAGAAAAAGACTTAATTCAACTCGAAAAGACTATGGCAAAGGTAAGTTCTTATTAATTATTAACTTTTAACTCTGAAGTATTTCTTGAAACACTAATAGCTTAATAGTCAAAAATTAAAAACGAATTTCACTAATTTTTAGAATACATTTTCAATTTAATTTTGTACATATCTTTATCAAACATATATGCTTGAAGTTAAAGAATTAGAACCAATGTAAAATATTTGAATTTGTCAAAGCATATTTGAGCCATTATCAGTGCCGAATACAAATGAATTAGAGATACAGTAATAAATTGATGTACCTTATGTAAGCTAACCGAATCGATTACCTCGTTGGTTTTCTTTGAATTGGACTAATAGTCCAGGAGATAGCGTGCAAATAAGTGTCAGACTAATACTTGTAGAAGCTAGAACAAACTTGATAGGAGACCACTTATATTTGAAGTAATACATACTTCAATACCTAACCTATCAAGAGTTAACGAAGATCAACTTGATTTTCAATTTACTAACTAATTCTGTACTCAGGATTATGGAAATAACACTGTCCACCATAATAAGCGGGACATGGGCGCTATCCTTCATTTTGTTTTTTTCAAATGCCTAATTGTCAAGCCATGTCTCACAGACGAACACAGCCGTCCACTTATTCTTAAATGGAACTAAAAGATTAACTTGTACATTGTACACAAAATTCTAGCTTGACATTAGTCAGACAATATTTGCACGCTACCACCTAGTCTATAACTCTTTATCTTTATTGATTCTTTATTGATACACTCGAAGTTAAACAAATTAGATGAAATGGGTAGTTAGATTCAGATGCGTGTATAGATAAAGTTTAATTTTAAATTAAAAAAAAAAATACTTCAAATGAACCTATAACCGGGTTCTTTTCAAACGTATATCATAATTTCGTATGCTTTTTTCTCAACAAAGATCAGTTTTATACAAAGCTTCTATGTGCGTGGGATCTCAAGGGAGCTACTAGGAAGCGGTTAAAAGCTTGTACGAGGTGGTTGCTCGGTTTATTGGGGTTGAGGGAGCAGTTAACATCAGTTACTACAAACAAGCGGCTAGTTCTACAATAGCCCCAATAAAGGACATAGAAATTACCAGTGTGGCTTTGTCCTGTATGGCCAGCTAAAGCACATACATTGCTTTTCTCTCTGCCTTTTACCGCATGTAGACAGGCTTTTAAAAACAAAAAAAAATCAAGTAAAAATTAATTGCCTCTATTCTGCTTGATTAAAAGCAATTTAATAAATTACCGTCGAAATCAGAAGCTTGGATATAAACGATGGTTTTTTTTAACTTTTTATAGAGAGTAGACGTTTGTTCATATAGCATATGAACTTCATATGCAATGAAACAAAATCACCACAATCTGCTGCATTATAATAAAAAATGATAGCTTCATTGGTTCTTATTTGCCAATAAACTGAAGCACCAAAAACTGGTACCAAAAAGTACGGTTTTGTAGTGTTCCATATGGCAAGTTCTGGAGCCCAGGAGTGATTACGAAAAAAAACGACCAAAATCACCCTCAAAAAATCACCTTCACTAAATAACCGTCACAAAATAGCCGTCACGAAATCTACAGATGACGATAACTTGAGTGAAAGGTGACTGAGTTAGTTGAAATTTGGTACACATGTTCATTTTACCAATGCCCAGGCTGAGTTCGTTGGAAAACGTTATCCGCCCAAGCGTTCACGCGCAACGCTCGTAAATTTTAAATCTTAAATGTCAATTCTCTTCCAAATTATTGCAATAATAGGAAAGCTTTTATGTAAATATAAAAAAAATGTATCTACGATTGATACGAAATATAAACATTTTATCTCTGTTTAGATGCGTAGAAAGTGATTATTTTCGTAGTTGTATTCATTGCGCATGAGGTGGTTAGAGGTGGTTAGAGTACTGGTTAGAGTACTACTTATTATTAAACTCTAACAAGCGTAACAAGCGTAGATAGAGTACTGTACTTAACTTGTGCGAAAATTGCGAAAATGCTACTTTCCGCCACTAGACGCGTAATGTACTATTTTTATCTGGAACATTCAAACTAATTGTTTATTTCTTATTATTTTGNATTAGTTGAAGTACCATTTCATGTCCAACATTTATATAATAGAAATATTTATATTTGAACCTACTGCCTTTCTAAAAATATCTATATATTTGTCTATCCTTGTAATAGAGTTTTATTTGGGCACACGTAACGTTTACTCTTATCACTGGAGATAAATTCGACATTTCAAAATTCCATCCGATAGATAGCTCAAAATAAATAATTTTAAAATTCCGTCCGAGACAACTCAGACTAAATAATAAAACCTAAAGTGGGTAACAAAGTAAATTAGGTCAGATGTGGCAATATTTTACTTGGTTACACACCGTTTGTTTATATTATTGTGATTGACTTTTTTTTTCTAATTAATTGACAATCTTAAATGGGGAATGTTCAAATATTCCTTTGGGACAAAGAAATATCACACTTCTGTAAATAAAAATGAAAATATCCTTTAGTCTAACTATGTATCTAGTAAGGCAAAGTAACCTTTAATCCAATAAATTTTTAAAAAAATTATAATTCACTTGGATTTAATAATAAATAAATAAAAAAATACAAATAGATGGTGGGTAACAAAGTAAAAGATTGCCAAAAAGGAATAATAGAACTAAAGACGAAGTAAAATAGTTCAGATATTTAGGTAAGATAATCTCTAAAGATGGTTCAGATGAAAAAGAAATAAACAGAAAATTTGGCACAGAATGGAGGGGGGTCTACAATAAAAGAGAGATTTCTTTAGAGCCGATATTGATATAGAAACAAAAACAAAACCTTGGTCAAGCTGTGTTTTTCCTGCATTAATCTACGGATGTGAAGTATGGTCCATAAAGGCCCCCAGACACAATCAAGCATTTTGCGCAACTATGATGTTTGCGCTAACCTGATGTCGGGAAAATTTAGGCCATACCCGTCAAATAGCATGTTTGTGAGAACATCAAACAGGCCCCCCCCCCCCTTCCCATACAAAGTCAAAATGTTTGCGTAAACATTTTGACCGTGTATGGGGGCGCTAAGTAAAAACACTTTGGAAAAAATCAGAAGAGTTAAGAGACATATGCATAGCAGCATGCTGAAAGTACATCCATGCTCTACACGTCTACGTTTAAATTTAAAAACATTTTCTGACTTTGTAATTGCCATGTCAGAAAAGGTTATTCAAATTTAATCGTATAGAGTGGTCTGGGAAAGATAAGGTTAGTTTGTGATGGACAGAGAATAGAGGGGGGGGGGGCACAGTCAAACAACATTACATACATACATACGTACTGCATAAATTAGAGCTTGTAGAACTTATCTACTTGGACAGGGGGAGACTTTGCTAAATCTATGATCTCAAAACGTTTTACGCGAGACTTATTTGTTTATTTGTTTTTGCTGGAATTTATTTATAAATTTAATATAGAATACATTAAGATATATGATATTGCTTTTTTCTTCAAATATTCGATATTTTATATGAGGAACATGCAAGTAAAGTTGAAATATTCTGAAAAATGAGGTTTTTTTTAGTAGTTTTATCCATTTCTTCTCCTAAGGACTAAAAGGTAAATCATAAGGCGCCCGCTTATATTAGGAATGTATACTCGTATTTTCATCTTTATATATGTAAAGTTTTTCCACTGTAAATAATAATTTATTTCGTAGTTTTCCTCTCATATTGATTAGTTGAAGTACCATTTCATCTCCAACATTNTATAAATTAATACGTTACGTAATAGGATTCCCGGAATTTATTCTATTGGTAGAATTATTTCAATTTATAATATTTTAAAAGAATTATAAGATACATATTAATGTAACTTTATATACTTGTTAATAAATTTAATTATTTTACGTAATGCCGTTATGCTAATGGGACGAGTAAAAGTTAAAATTTACTGTAATACTATGAGAATTATAATTCTCTATTTTAATACATTCATTAGAATTACAATTATTATTAATGAAAATATGTAAAAAAAAAATCTAATATTCCGCTGAAAGATGATCTCAAATAATCTTCACAGTTGGAAATTTAACCTATATTTAAAAAAAAAAAAAAAAATCGAAACTTATGCTATTATCTGATAAAAGATTCTATCCCTTCTATAGTAGCCATATTCTTTTTTATAGCTATTCAATTTCCGTTGTAGTAAGTGCTGACTCGTACCTTTTTTTAGAATGCAAAATCAGCATTTAGATTACGTTTATCGAATTATATTTATACGAATATCGAATATCTGTATTTGAATTTTCATTTTTATAGATATTACTTCAAATGATAACCAAACTCTAACTCAAAACTCAAACGCTAACACAAACTCTAACTCAAACTCTAATTCAAACTCAAACTCTAATTCAAACTCTATCTCAACTATATTGAAACCAAACTATATTCTGTTTCTGTATTATAATCAAGCTATTGTTCTGTTCCAGATCTTGTGGCAATCAAATCATTCTCGAGTCTTACAGAAAAGCACCTAACACCGGAGGACGGCCTCTCAGCCACCCAGGTGCTGTTGCCGTGTCCCCAAGGGCTTGCTCCGCTGCCAATGTTTGCTCAACGGCTCCCTGCTCCGCTAACGCTTGCTCAACTGCAGCGTGTTCCGCTGCAACCACGACGGCTTCTTTGGACGTGTCGAAAAAGAGACTGCACTTCCCGCACGTCACTTTCACGTCCGAGGTCGGTTCAGGCATACTAGTCTGAATGTTATCCCATTAACCTTTAGACTCCTGAACTTTGATGGTTTCTGACAATTTAAATCACTATATTGTTATAAATGAAGCATAATATATTACAAATTTTGATTCAAAAAGTAATTCTCTTTTCTGCCAGGAGGGCAATTTTTTATATCTTCAAGAAATAAATGGTTTTATCCAATTGTTTATTACGATGTTTTTAATAAATGTGTAAGTTGGAACACTTGTTAGCAAGTTTACAAAGCAACAGATTTGACCTGTCAGATTCCATCAAGTCTTGAGGCACGGAGCTTACCTTTGACTCTTACCTGTTGTTTTTGTTACCTATAGTTTATAGTTGTATATGAATTGTTACGTTTGAATATTTCGTTCTCATTCCTCCAATAATTTATATTATATTATTACTGTATTAAATACGTTTAATAAAGAAATACAAATGTTTTCTTTGTTGAACGAATCTTATAAAGCGCTTTTTTTGTTCATATTTCACTAATTTTATTATTAACTTTTTATTTTATTTATTATTTGACTTAAAAGGTTAGCTTTGTGTTGATGCTTCCTTTGTTTCAATTACCTCACTCCTATTATGTAATAATTTATTTTATAGTACCTAATACATCCTGTACATAAATTTAGTTATATTAAAATGAATTAATATATTTGATCCTTTATTATAGAGTAACGAAAGTCAGGGTATAAAAATATTTAATACGATTAAAATAATAAGTTGCAATGAAGAAATGGTCAGTAATACCACCCCAGTTTTATGTATGTACATTACTATTTCTGAACATTCCCGAAATATATCGGATATCGATGTAATTTTAGCATTAATTTATCCTGATAGACTACTTTATTAATTTATTAACCGTTTTCAAGAATCGGCATCATTAGTTGTAAAGCTTGCTGCTTTTTTAATGATAAAATATTTATAATAGTTTTGAAGTTGGCTTTTTTGTACAGATTCCCAGCCTTATAGGTTTTAATTTATTCGCAACCATTTTCCTATATTTTTGTCATTAATATGATGAATTCCTATGTTTAATGCATATTCTTGTTTTTATTTGTGGCTGGGGAAGAGCTGTGATTGTGTATACGCTAAATTTATGTTTACCTCTAATTTTTATTTTATTTGTTTATTTTTCTGTATTATTTTTGATTTACTAAATAGAAGAAATAAACTTTATGATTTTTGTTCCTTATAGTTTTGATTTTTTTTTTTTTTTTTTTAATTTTTTTTTTTTTTT
>KZ651458.1:339170-354705 GCA_001010745.2 Gerris buenoi | reverse complement strand
GTCAGGTCGAAAAGAACAACTTTAATATTTAGAAAGTTATCATTCCATTATTTTCCCTTGAAAGTGGCGCTTTACGTATTTTCAAGAAAGAAAACTATTGAATTTATCGAAATGCATAAATTATCAGCTTTTTCTTGCTCCTAAATTATTATTATATTACGTCTCCAGTAAAAACCGGGCAAATTTTGGCGTCCCGAAAAATGTCTTCGGGACACCGGGACTTTGAGTCCAAAACCGGGACGTCTGGCAACCCTACTTAGATCTAATAATCCATTTTCTGTTCTTAACCACTATTTGCTTTTCTTAGTAATTCCGAGCTTGCTACGTTTTTTTTTATAAATTTTAACTTAAAAATCGAATGAGTGGATTTAAAAGATTTAAATTTAGTTTTCTTTTCAAGCATTTGTAACCATAAGCATACTAGCTGGATTCCCGTGCATCGGTACGGAGGTTTTAATTCATAAGTAAGTTGCTTCCGAGCTTACCGAAGGTAACGGAAGCATTGTGTTCACTTTTGAGAACGAAAAAGTTTTATGACTCCGATTTTAAAAATTCCAAGACAGAAATCCGTTTCAGACATCAGAGAACATTTTTGGTTCCGTATCTGTCTGTCTGTCAGTCGGTCTGTGTGTCCGCGAATCATGAAACGTGGGACGATAACTTGAGTAAATGTCTACCGATTTTGATGAAATTTGGTAGACATGTTCATTTGACCAATGCCCAGGACGAGTTCGTTAGACAATGTTATCCATTTAAGCATTCACGCGCAACGCTCGCGTCAACGTGAACTTCAACTTTAAAATTGTAATTTTAGATCGGAAAAAATCAAACTTCATCTATTCAATGAGACATATATTATTTTTTCCAAAAACAATTTTTTATTAAAGCCAACAGCGACACCCCTATGGTGTGTTAAAGATTGCTAAAAGCTGTTAATAGTTAGTTTTTAAACAATAAACATATAACAATAAAGTAAAAGGAATATGATAATATGATAACGTTAATGATAATATAACAATAAAGTACATGATAGGTTGCGCGAGGAAGCTATGTGCCACACTAATTGACAGTCTATTTTTAATTTTATGGGATTATAGATTAACATTCATATTATTAAATTAAGCGAAAATAACTTAACTCCATAGCTTCCTAACCCCCCCCCCCCTCTCCCACGTGGATAAAATAAAAAAATCTACAATTAGTAATTGGTTCTGAACACTGGAGAAGCCCCCTCTTGTGTTTCATCGTATTTGTAAGTTAAAATGGGGATTATCTTTTGTTAATAAAAGCTTAAATTTTAAAGAGAACCCCTCAAGAAAGGATTCAAGTTTCATTTTTGGCAGACATTAATATTATTTTAGAAATTATCGTACCATATATATATATATAATGCGTTTATCTAGCGTATCAAAGAAGTGGTAATAATTACGAGGGCTATCCAGAAAGTAACAGACGTTTTGAAATAAGAAATAAACAAAGTGAAAAAAAAGCAAACTTTATTATATACATTTTAAAGGTACACTCTTATCTACGAAATCGCCGTTCAAATTGAGGCATTTTTCATAACGTATCACAAGTTTTTCCATACCCTCTCTGTAGAAATCTGCCGCCTTCGATTTTAATTACTCGTTTACATCGTCATCCAGTTCAGCATCAGTGTCAAAACGTTGCGTAGCGAGCCAATTTTTCATCGCTGGGAATAGGTGGTGTTCACAAGGCGCCAAATCTGGGGTGTAGGGCGGATCTGCGAACACCTCCCATCCAAAACCATCCAAGAGCTCTCGGGTACGATTGGCCGTGTGTGGACGAGCGTTGTCGAGAAAAAATAGAACTTTGGTGCTAAGTTTTCCCCGACGCTTGTATTGTATCGCGCGTCTTAATTTTTTTTAGTGCTTCACAATACTCCTCAAAGTTGATTGTTTGGCCACGTTCAAGAAAATCAACAAGAAGCACTCCCTGGGCGTCCCACAACACAGTAGACATAACTTTTCTTGCTGTCAGCGTTTGCATACACTTCCTTGGTTTCTGGGGCGATTTCGTGTGTCCCCATTCCATCGACTGCCGTTTTGTACCACTGATGAGTTATCGGCTCGCACTAATTATTCTTTCGCCATAAACATCACAAATCTGGCGATAAATTTTAATTGGTTTGTGATTTTTCGCCAATAAAACCCTTATCACAGATTGCACTTCACAATCGGCGGGGGTTTTTAATTGCGGCGCTCATTTTAACACTCAACTACAGACAAAGTACAAAACGTACGACACTCAAACTACCACTGCTGGATGCGTACTGAGTGTAGGAATGCACTGACGCTAAGATGGCGGCTTTAGCCCTGCCCATTTCCGCGTTAGGCCAAAACGTCTGCTACTTTCTGGATTGCCTACGTATATTGTAGGGCTTGATTTCTAATACGTTTATGCCCTCGATCTTGAGTCAAAATGGTGGGAGATATAGCAATGTCTATTTTTTCATATACATGCCCATCGTACCAAAAAAAAATTCTTAGCCTGCTCATAGGGGGCTTAGAGGAACCTATCTTCAAAATTTAATGGTCATATAAGGTTTTTTCCAATCCCCCTATTTGTACTGTCCAATGTAAGGTCCCGCGGATCGACCAGGAATCGTTTATGCTTCCTGTTGACACGTGTGACGATTGGCATAAATGCGCATGTCATAAAAACCAGTACTTGGTATTATCAGAGGATCGTTTGGTTCGAACAATAAACGGTTCGTAAACGATCCCTGCGGGAGTTGGGACAGTTTGGAGGACGGTACGAAACACTGTCTCAAGTCAGGTTGGAACGGCTTGTATCCAGTATGCACGCCCGAGACGAACCGCGAACGGTACATTGGTTGGTTGGAACAAAACTGTAGCGTTCACATAGTGATTCAAAAGATATAGTGGTATATTTAGTCAGTTAGTGGCATTTTGACTTTGACTTTATATATATAGATACTACAAGGTTTTGAAAAAATAAATAATTAGATTTCGCAGATAATAATATTGAGTTTTTTTATTTATTAATTTTTATTCATCAGCTATTTTTGGCTTGTTGACTATTACCATCCAGTATAGTTAAAATTCCCGTGGTTTATTCTATTTTGTTAAGTTTCTGATTCATAAACAAATGTAATCCTTTAACTAAAAAGGTTTTTATTTACTTATTAACATTATTCACTAATATGTAAAATAGTAGGGGGGTTTATGTTGTGTTAGTTTAAACCCGCATTACATAAATGTGTTGTAAAACAAGGTATGACAAAACCGTTATGAATCTTAGATGTTCTAACACGGATATTTCTTTTTTAAAAAGTACATTCTAACATGCAATAGTGCGATATTGTTTTGACGGATTATAGCTTTATATGATTTAATAAACTGGCTTTTGTCTGAACGTAATGACTGATGTAACAGGCAAAAAATCATAAATATATCATATTTATGATATGATTTATACCTTGCATCTATTTAGAATCATTGTGCAAATAATATAGCGCAAATTGTTAAAATACATTGATATTAAAAATAAATATACCGATAAAATTAAACTACCTTAAAGATCTTTACGATTAACCACCAAGTTTTAAGTCGTTTGAAATCTATATATATAAAATTAAAGTTTTGTCTGTACATTGGTCAGAATTGAAAATTTTTTGGATACTTTTTCGTTTTATACATCCCGAAAACCGAATCCGGCCTTAACTTTTTTCGTGTATGTATGTATGTATGTATGTATGTATGAATGTGTGTATGTGTGTCTGTCGCCTCAGTCAGACTTTATAGGCGCAAAACTGGCTAAATGAAATCGATTAATTTTTTTTCAGAGGTGAGCGCAAACATGTTGTGCAATTTGTAGGCTTGGTTTCATCGAAAAATATTGAGTAGAACCAAAGTTATTAAATATTTTCTGTTGCGGCAGGCGTGTAGGATAGGAATAGAAGGCCTTTAATTAAACTAACGCAGGTTAGTGTTACTTCTTCACCTCTCCAGGCTGTACTGTCTTTGTGTAGAGTGTAGAGTCTGTCTTGGTCTTGGCTTCACCCCCACCCCTTTCCTAACGTCTCCCACTTACACCCCCCACTAGGCCTAGGCTATCCACCATACTATACTATGCCATAATCCCTCATTAGCTTTATAACCGTTGTGAAGTATATAAACACTAGGAAGCATACCCACAAATCCCTAGCCTTAACCCCGCGCGAAGCGCGGGGTGAAGGCTAGTACATATATAAATTATAAAATAAATAATTTTAGGATTATAGATTTCAAATATATAGCAACTAAATATGTTTAAGGATAACGAATGAACTATGAATAAATAAAATACATAAATGTATATATACATAACTGAAATTTAAAATCGAGAAAATTATTTTATCTACGATTGATACGTAATATAAACATTGTATCTCTGTTTAGATGCGTAGAAAGTGATACTTTACGCACCTGTATTAATTGCGTTTAATTGTGTCTCATAGTTTTGAAGAATTCCTCTTCTTTACTCCTCTAGCGCCGAAAAGAAGAAGAATTCTTCAACTTTACATACGATTAGCGAGTTTGTTTACATTTAACATAACTAATTTGATGTTAATTTAATAAAAGTAACTGTTTGTATCGAGGTTTTTGTGAAAATCAATGAGTGATTTGTGATAATGACGAATATAAGGAGAATAATACGCCTTCCGAATTAATTAATTCGGCACAAAATACAACTAACGAATTGATGTCATCTTTATCAAAAGAGAAATACGAGCTTATATACAGGAAGTTTATTATTTTTTTCTGTATTTATTATTACAATCTAACAATCGTAGATAAAGTACGGTACGCAACTCGTGCGAAAACGACATTTTGCATTGCTCGTGTGGTTTTACTACCCTCGCTATCGCTCGGGTACAATCTCCACACTCGCTTGCAAAATGCTACTTTCCGCACTCGACGCGTAATGTACTATTTCTCTTCTTTTAAATCAGTCAAAGAAATAACAGATTTAATCAGAGAGATGCGTCAATGTTTAACATTGAAATGGGTAATCTCCTTTCTATACATAGCTTAATATTGCAGAGCATCACCTTTAACTACAAAACTTACACATTAAGCTTTGAAAACAAAAGTTTTACGAGTGCAGTCAATAGAATGTTCAACTCTAAAACGAAGAGTAGTAAAAAGTTTTCCTCTGTCTCTTACTCCCAGACAACCGTAAAATATGTAAAATTATATTCTTTTCACAAACTAAATATCCTTGGCAAATGCTTGAGCATAGAACACAACTCTGTGCTACGCTAAGGTTTAATTTACGCGGCTGTCTGCAAAGTCATAATCTTTAATTGTTTAAAACCCGTACTACATGGCAGGCAACTCACAGTTTAGTGCACTTAACTAAAGTTCTAAAACCAGACATTCTGTGTATAGAACATTTAGTGCCAAGAACGGATTTTAATTATGTTTCTAAACTCGTAAGGTTACTTCTTTCCTATAAGATCTTTGTAAGTTAAGTTTTTGCTTAAAAATCAACCTACTGACGGTCAATTACTAAACCTTATTTTATTGCCGTGCATAAAACTATTTACTGTATTTTGTCTGCGTTATATAGTATAATGTTTTAAAGTATTTTAGGCTGTATTATTTTATACTTTAGTGTCTACGTTTTAGAACCCTAAGAGAATTATAATTTTCCCATGGCACTCTAGTCCTTTAGGTATCTGTGATAGGATCGCTATATTTCATATTCGTACTAATCAGGTTAGTGGTAAGAAATTAGTAAGCTGATATTTAAAGTTCACACAAGTACATTAATTGTAAAATTATTATTGGTTGGAAAGTATAGATGATAATACAAATAAAATTACTTAAACCTCCTGCATCCTCTTAAAGTTTAAATTTGTGTTTAAGGCGGCTTTCAAACTGCCTGCGAGACCGATTCCGCTTGAGAAGCAATACATGTATTAGAATGGGTCTATTCACATTAAACACCGTGCGAGACTGAGCGAGACTGGGCCGAGCGAGACCGAGCCGATTCGGGCGTTTTTTTTCGAACGTTCTTGTTAGCTAAGCGTTTTCGGCAGCTTAAAACACTTGAAAAAAACGCCTCAGTCGGCTCGGTCTCGCTCAGTCTCGGTCGGCCCGGTCTCGCTCGCAGTGTGAAAGCCGCCTAATGCGACAAGTTAGCCTGCAGCACAATTTTAGCAAAATTGCGAGCGACCGTGAATAGAAACCCATTCTATTTACTTATCTACATATCCGATATCAGCACTATGATTCCACTCTTCTTTCAGAAGGATATGTAACTTGTCAACAACTGTTCCCTAAATGTTCAGTGACAAATACAATAAAAGCGAAATTCGCAAATATCAATCTTGCTAACTCAAATGAACTCTCGTTGCATCCCACTAAGCATTTTATGACTTAGTAATAAGTGAGTAATTATTGTTAGAACTAAGGCCGTGAAACTATGCTTGAAGTTTAGGTGTAACTTTTTTGTATAAATATGTTGATTAAGATGGTTCTGGTATACATAACAAATAATTTATTTACGTTTGTTGCTACACTAAAACAAAAACAATAAAGAGTAAGGTATTGAAAATTGATTTAGGTATTCTATTTAAAATTATGTATACGTATAATGTTCATAGCTTTAACTCGACTCTTATAGGGTCTTATTTTTATTTTTAAGGGTTTTTTCAAAATGAAATAATACGAAATATCCATGCCCTCTAATAATCTCCTGCTACAGGTGAAATATTTTTAAATATAGTTGGTGTTTTATTTATACTGACTTGAGGTGTAGAAAGTTAATATATATATATATTACATAGTGTAGATCCTTTTTTAAAAAGGGATTTATAGTACCTATTAAGATTTTCTATCACTAAGTATTATTTTATAGGGGGAAAATCAAAAAATGATAATACTATTGGAATTTAGAAAAAAAATAAAATAATACGTTCAAAGTTTCATGTGTTTTAAAATTAAAATNGCGATTTTAAAAAATCTCAATTTTTGGGAACAGGTTACATGGTAGAACGTTGTTAATGCGATAAATCTTCATTTGAAGACACGCAGGAGGGATGATCAAGAATGACTTTTTGTCGAAAAATGAAATTTTTTGGTCACTTCACGTATCGTCAAGTCGATCCTGGGACATACTGTATATTACATAGTGTAGATCCTTTTTTAAAAAGGGATTTATAGTACCTATTAAGATTTTCTATCACTAAGTATTATTTTATAGGGGGAAAATCAAAAAATGATAATACTATTGGAATTTAGAAAAAAAAAAAAAATAATACGTTCAAAGTTTCATGTGTTTTAAAATTAAAATGTGAAAATTGCATTTTGATTTACTACGGATTATAAGCAATGAGGAAAATGCTATTTGATAATAGATTATAATATTAGATAAGAAATATGTGTAAAAAACTACCACAGAATGGGTTTATAATGATCAATTATTGAATTACCAATATACATTACCAAAGAGATAATAATAATTAGTACATCATAGGCATTAATTCAGAGAGAGAAAAAAAGTAGAAGGAAAAGTATCTCCACGTAAAATATTTATACATTTTTACGTTTTTGGTAGTATTCATACGACGGAAAGATTAAATTTTAATTTAAATCAAATTATATATATATATTATTAACTACCTATTTTTTCTCTGTGTGTTTCCCATAATTATAATTTGATTTAAAGAAAAATATTTATTTAAAAATCAAAGCTGCTTTTGGCCTCTATAAGGCCATCCATCTTCAGTGCTTAAACAAACAGTAACCGAACACTAATTAAAATGTCAAAAAAGAAACCGAAACAACAGTCAAAGGCAACTAAACCCCAAGATGGCCTTATAGAGGCCGAAAGCTGCTTTGATTTTTAAATAAATATTTTACGTGGAGAGACTTATTCTACTTTTAATGATGACCTCCATATCCTATCAATACAGAAGTTTTGACCATAACGATCATCATTTGCAACAGTATTAATCATAACTCTATTTATAATATCGTTTTTGTTCAAACATCTCAAAATCTCAATGCAATAACAATAACAAGTTTGCTTCTATAAACCAGCATTTATTTTCTTAGGGTCAGCTGACGAGTCAAGAGGATGCTAGAAGAAGATGCCTCTGTCAACTTGTTGAGAAGGAACAGGAGTTCGCGGTAGCGATGCAGTTCGGCATGCTCAGGTTCCTTCAACCGCTCGCAGAAAGACGTGATCTTATGTCGACCAACGAACATGCTCTTCTCTTCCAAAACGCCCAAGAGGTAATTGAGATAATGTAAGAATATTTCCTTTTCTCTTATTGCATGAAGTAAAATATTTTCTTTATAATTATTTTAATTCAATCAAATTTATTTTACAGCTACTCCGGACAACTGAAGATATATTGGAGTTATTTATGCAGGACGAAGCATTGTGGAACTGTGTTGGAAGAATATACCTCAAGAAGGTAAATCTTGGTGATTAATGTTAAATTTTAAACTGGTTCTTTTTTACCTTTTCTTTTAAATGCTGACTATACATGATACAAAAACAACAGAACTAACTCACTTATCAAATTACCGCATCCATTACTTCTTACGGTTGATCTATAGTATTTTTTTAGGGGGACCTTAAACTTTTAAATCCATCGTAATCTTAAAATTTAAGAAATGTTCACCCCATAAAAATATTTTCTATAATATATACTACTCATATGAGAATGTAAAATTGGTTAGAGAAAAGAAAAAATCATAAAATGACAGTTAATTATCAACTATAAAATCCCTAAATGTAAATTTTTTATCTTTATCATGGTCAAATTTTTTTATCAATCCGAACTTAAGAAACTTGATAATCAATCAAGAAGAACCAAAATATGTAATATTAGCCATTGCAGGTTTTAATAATTATCTAATTTGATAATACTGACATAAATAATTAATATTAAATGAAGCCAAAGAAGAAGAAATAGAAGCTTACTTTGACAACATGACTTTACCAACATTTATTTTCCGTGTCCTGCTAGGTTTTAAAATAGGAACATTTTAAAACCTAAATTTAAAACATTCTACAATCCAATAAATAAGTACAAAAAAATCACGTTTAAAACCACGCGACGTAAGTTTCAGAATTCAGAGCGTAGATGTTGAGACATTTAAATATTCTTAAGTCAGTACTTCGGAATACATTGGATCTACATCACGCCTGTAAGTTTAAGTCTAAAGATGATTTTGTTGCCTGCGTTTTTTACGCGCTTCAGAATAATCTATAGGCTGTCATAACATGACGCGAGAAAATTTTGTTCCTAACAAACTTTCTCGCGCTGAAGCTAGCCTCCCTCATCTTTCCTCTTTTTTTTAAATTTTTGATTTCATTTTTCGAGTCATCCATTTACATATTAAATATTAAATACACACTTGCTTTTNATATAATTTGATTAATCTGCTAAATCACAACTGTAAAGTCACAAATAAAACAGGCAATATCTGTCATAATATTACCAAAAATATTATTTTAAAATCAAAGTTAATTTTTTCTCATCTGTTTATTTGAAAATATGGACAAATAATGTATTTTTTTAAAATAAGTACATTGACTTTCACTACTTTGGCCATTATATTTGTATAAAATAAATATATATTTTTTTAAGTATGATAAACCTCGCGGGCCAGAAAAATGTTCTAGGCGGGCCGCGGGTTGGCCACCCCTGATCTATAGGCTGTCATAACATGACGCGAGAAAATTTTGTTCCTTACAAACTTTCTCGCGTTGAAGCTAGCCTCCCTCATCTTTCCTCTTTTTTTTAAATTTTTGATTTCATTTTTCGAGTCATCCATTTACATATTAAATATTAAATACACACTTGCTTTTCATTTTACAACCATCTTTTTAGAAAGTTAGTATTGTATTTTAATAATATATTCTGTCTTTGCTTATAACTTAAACGGTACACTACGTAAGTGCACAAGGAAGGAAGGGTGGGGGAAAACACTCCATGGCTTCATGAATGTTTTTTTATCTATGTATTATGTAAAAACGCTTGCTAATATGAACCCACTTTTAAGTTGCAATATGTCAAAATTGATAGATATGGTACTTCTATACACTGTCTACCTTGTACTCACCTGTTTTTTTATGAACATAAATGACTTTGATTAAGTAAATTTTAAGTCAAAGGTATGTTTACTCCAATGTATACATTACATTGGGACAAAGAAATATCACAGTTCTGTTTTTATAAGGGGAGTAACAGTCTAAAGAAGAACATTCCACACACCTTCTTTAGTTTGTTACTCCCCTGTGTTTTAAGAATATAAATGACTTTGACTAGTTATCTATTAAGACAAAGGTATGTTTACTCCGATTTACTTTGGGACAAAGGAATATCATATATACATACTTCTGTTTTTATAAGGGGAGTAATAGTCTAAAGAAGAGAAATTCCGTACATCATCCTTAGATCCTCCCCCCCTGTTTCTTTATAAGGGGAGTAGCAATCTAAAGAAGAGCCACAGATTTATCCGATTTACTTGTAAGAGTAAATATATTCGTCCCATGTTCATTGGTTTTTATGTATCCCTATTAGAGCATTTATCCTGTATAAATTATGTAAATATTAAATAATTGTATCTTTTTTTCAGCTTAACCTCTACATGAATGGATACAGAAGATATTGGGTTGGATTGAAAAAAGCTCATAGACAACTTGTGGAAAAGTCAGCGCAGTCTGGCTTCAATAAGTTCGTCACAGAACCACCCGTTCCAAGACGACGGCCAGACCTTGTCACCTTCCTTCACAGGCCTGTTCAAGTGTGTCCAGATTTAACTATTTTTCAAAACAGATACTATTTAATATGATGAAAAAATTGGTTGTGCGTGAAGTCTCACGTAAAAAGGGTTTCGTTGGATTATGATGATTTTTGACAAAATTGCGTTAAAAATTAAATACTTTCTGCAAGGACTAATTTACTCTTTAATACCTTTCATTTGATACCCCACTCAAAATTAAAAAAAAAAAAATCCCGGGACATGAATTATTCGCCATTTTGGATTTTGTGTACGCTACATTTTTCCTATGAGCGCGTCAAAACGATCTTTAATACTGGAAAGTTTATTTATTTTTTTTTCTTTTGATTCAAAAGTTTATTGGAACCGTACAGAGTGACAGACAGACAGACACAAGAACGAAACTACATGGGTACCTTTTTTTTTGGTTTTACCAACGAAACCCCAAAATGGGGAGGAAGCATTTTAATATATTTTATTTATGAACAAAACTTCTATTCTAGAGCCTTCTATTACCTATTTAATAAAAAATTGAAGAGGAACAGTTACTACAAATATTCCATTTATGAACTAATCCTTTTAGTTTACTGATGAGGCCGAACTCACCAGACAAGTGTGTTGTCTAGTGAGTTTGAATCCTATAGAGAGGTCTGACATATCACTCTGATGATAACGGGGACTAAGAAGATGGACTAAATTAGACAACTTCCGACCTGTATAGTTTAAGAAACAAAAAACTGCAGTATAAGTTATTGTCTCCGGAAATAATTGGTATTTCAGGATTAGTCCAATAGCATTCAATTTGCTAGCTGTCATTTCTACTGTTTATTGGCGTATTTAGAGCCTTGATTAAATTATAGATATGTATTAGATAATCTCTGATCTGAATATATATTATTTCATCATTCCATTGCGAAAATACTACACTACCCACTACCGACTATTTTTTTTTTTTTTTTTTTTTCTCACATACAACGAGACAACACAGGATTCCTGTGCTTCACTATACAGAATATATTATCCTAATTGTATTTTCTTTTGTTTACGTGTTATCTTCTTACAATCACAACACCCTATGCTTATAACTCATTCAATTTCTTTTGTGGATCAATTTTTAAAATAATCAGTGATTGATTGCTTTCAACGCAAGTCTATCAAGAGAAGCCATCTTTAAGTTTTTACTTTTTAGGACCTTGGTTTTTGTGCCTCTACTTTTATTTCCATTTTAAAATAAATCAATACGTTATCTCTGGTTAAATGGAAAGTCATTATACGTTCATTTGTTTACAAAATTAAGTCAAATTGATAACTCGTAAATTATTTGTTAGGGGCGTTTAGTATAAATAAATAGGCAGTATACATATTATCAAAGCTCTATATTTGTGTCTTCTATATTTGTGTTCCACCATTCTAGTTAAACTCACGATGACTTTTAATCAGGCTCTCAATATGTCTATTGATTAATCAGTGATGACTGATGACGATAATAATTTTAGACTAACTCTGATTGAATATTAAAAAGTAATTAGTCTTTATGGAATCACAATAATAAATCGCATTTATTACTTTGAAATTTTACTTTCTGCTTTTATTCGGCTTGGGAGTAAATTTAACTCATTTCACTACCTTTATTATTAACTACTTTATGTGGTTTAAACCAAGCGTGTTTTGGCATAACTAATTATTTATAATTATTCTTACCTAAGGTAGTAAAGCCTACCTCATTAATTTAAAAGTGATTAATTGCTGCAAGGCTGCCACAAAGCCATTTGTGTGGTGAATGGTGTTCGGCCCAACAATGACATTCCCCCATATTTCATTCATATTAGAACCACAATCTCAGATATCTTAAGTTTAAAGGGTCGTTACGCGTTATTTACTGCTTCTTTCGTTTGACAATTTATTATAAACATGATCTACACAATATATAACATCGTTTAAAATAAATCATTTTTGATATAAACAAATTATTATTTATAAGTCTATAAGATGAGACACGAAAGAGTAGACTCCCTGATTCTAAAATGTATTCTTTTTAAATTCGAATCTAACGATATAAGCCGTTTTTCCCGAAAATATATTATAGGTCCTGAAAAAATAGCTTTAAGCGTGGGCGGAGAGAAGCAAAGTTCGATTTCCCGTCGAGAAGAAGTTATTTGTATAATAAATTTTGATAAAACAATAATAATTAAATGTTCCTATGAAAACTCGAAAACTACAACTACATAAATAAATTAAAAAAATAAATAAATAACTACTAACAAAAACTAAATAAATAAAAACTAACAAATGGAAAACACTGGTCTAAAATTATGAATACATGAGAAAGTTTATGTGAGTTGCCTCGGGCCGATTTTTATATTTAGTAAGTGCTTCGTCAAGTGGATGGACAAAATTAAAATATAAAATAAGGTGATCTCTATCAAAATTCTAATGTTTTAAACTACAATAAAGGCTTGGTCAAACTGAAATCGAGTTTCTCGATTTGCCCGCCGCGAACACTGCATACCGTTGGATTGCATCATCTTGGTTAAATTGAACGCGGCAAAAAGCGGAGGGCAGGGATCTAGTTCTGCTTTTTCTATAGAGTCAGCTGGGCAGGTCGAAAAATATACCAGAGGAACAAAAAAGTTTAAAATTTCAAGCCTTTTCCTTAGTCCCAATGGGCCACCTCCAGTTGGTTGTCGTCTTTAATTTCCTCAGTGGTATAATGCTGGGGTTTTCCTTAAACTTTTCTCTAGACATACGAAAATAATTCACGAAACATTGCTTGTCAGACTCACTTGTGAAGACTTATTTTCTCTTAAAGAATTATGTTGCAAAGTATAATAAGTGACAATGTGTGTAATCACAACTGAACAAACACTCATAAATACTTAAAATTTTGATGCATAACCATACGATACCCCTAAGGAAGGAGAAACATACCCGAGAGAAAATGACAGCGTTGAATTTATAACAAAGACCATAAAAGACCGTAGAAAAGAAATCTAAATCTGACTCTCTCTTTTCTTTAGATATACGAAATTAATTCAAAAAAATGATCATCGTCGAATTCAGTTTTGGCTATGCAATGACTGTGAAATTTACTAAAAAAAATTTTTAATATATTTTGTGTCATCCGTTTCCTCCATTTCCTTGTTTTCTTCAAAGCGAAAATTGCTAAAAGTTCTTCTTCATAGCTGATACTGGATGTCATCATACAGTTTGGTTACTCTATCTCTACGAATTAAAACTAAATATCAAGGAAAAACTATAATACAGTAAAAGATAAATTGACTATGATTACACACCTCGTTCTATACGGATCCACCTTCCCTTTAAATCCCTGCCAGTTTTGACCAAGTCTTGAGATAAAATGGCGTATTCAAAGAGTTTAAGCTATGTTACTTTTACAAATTAGTCTAAATCGTATTGTCTTCATCCCAACCCTTAACCCAAAGCCCAAATCCTCTAATTAAATTTAACTTTTCCCTAATAATAATATATGTATATATTTAATCAATATAATAATTCTACAACTTATAAGTTTGCAGTTAGTTATGTTTTGCTCATTATTTTTATTACTTTTACAGCATTACCGAGAAGTATTAAAACAACTGCAGCTTACTCTAAACAGTACGAAAAACAAGAATGATGATCATCAGGCGTTGAATAAAGTTGTCAACGATATGCAGGTATTTTACGTTTAAAATTATATATTTTTTTTTGTACTTAACAGAATTTACGTAAAGACTGTAGATTGCTGGAAGCTGTATTATTCCGTAATTATCAGACAAGTTGAATAGGAGCTTAAAAAAATGTTGGCAATAGAAGTTCCTGAGATGAAAATACTACATATTGTCCAAATAGTAACGTATTTGTACATCATCATGGTAACTACACAGTTATTCTAAAGTTTTAAACTTGGAATAGAGCAGTAGAATTCCTTGTATTGTTTTTGTTAATATATATATCAGGATATGCTGATAGAATTATTGCAATTATATAATTTTCAAATCACTGTAGTCACATATTGGTCCTTCTTGTTGCAAGAATGGACCAATATGTAAAACAGCGTACGGCTACTGCAAATCGTTATTATGATTCATGATTCAGCGAGTAAGCCTGGAGTTAAGCCTTAAGTTACAGCTCTTTGGAAATTAGCTCCAAGCCACAAAAAAAATGTTCTCTTCAAATATGGAAGGAAGAATATATGTATACATATATGTTTAGTTTAGTATTAAAGTGGATTAGTTCTTTAAATATGTTACCATTCGTCAAAGCTTAAGCATTTTTATAATACAATATTGTAAAATATAGTATTATAGAATATTAGACTATTATATTCTTAATTTAAACAAAATTCTTCAGTAAAAGGAATTTTCATATCTCATACTCATATAACTGAGTCTATTATATACAATTATTTGGGATAAGTCATTAAGTCATATACCGCAAAATTTGACCATTAGGCCTCATTCACACTAGAGATTCCGGAATGCGATTCACGAATCGGCGATTCTCATGATACATTGCGGCTTATGGCTCCATTCAGACTAGGATTCCGGTATGCGATTCGTATGAGATTCTCAAATCGAGAATCCCGTCCCCGTGAGCCGCCTCGATTCTTTTTAGAATTCTTCCAGGAAAAATTCTAAAAAGCGGCTCATGATACATTGCGCTATATGGGTCCATTCAGACTAGGCGATTCCGAATCGCATTCTTTTTCTATCCTCTTGCTATTTATTACTTTAAATAAAATATTTTAATTATAAATATAT
>KZ651458.1:324118-339024 GCA_001010745.2 Gerris buenoi | reverse complement strand
ATATTATTGGAATTGTTTTAATTCATATTAAAGCATGTTCATCTATATTTCTTAGCTTTCCTAGTCAAATACCACACTGCTAAAACTTCTATCTCGTCCATTTTTAAATTGAAATAAAACAGAAGTTGAAGTGACTATGTCGATGGAGGTCTTTCAAAGGTCGGAACAAGTGGGAGCATTCTAGGAAAATTAGGGGGAAGAAGCCGCCGAGATACTGAATCTTGATACTTTTTTGAATCTCATACACGTATCGCATTCGTGAATCGCATTCCGGAATCCCAGTGTGAATGAGCCCTTAGAGCAACATGGAGAACATTTATCAATAAAATGTGTTTATAAAACTATACAGTAGGAGATAGAGGAGATTCCCCGACGAGGTCCTGTTTTCTGACCCCTTGACCCTAGAAGTAAGTAAAATGGACAGTGTATGGCGGAGTATACAGTAGACCTTTACAACGGATGATAAATATTAACCTTTAATAAATGTTCGCTTTCTAACTTTCAAGGAAGGGGCCAAAAAGGGTCCCTTTTACATACCTATCTACCTCTATCCCCTCATAACTCAATGGTTTAGCCTCGTGGAAACCAGTCCATTAGACTTATATGAGCCTAATAACCTTTCTTGCATTAAACTGTGGACTTACAACATTGAATAATTGTAAATACTTCTTTGTTGAACATAATTGAAGTTTATTTTCTTCAATTTCTTCCTTCTATTTTCTCCCTATTTCAAACATATGACATAAACTGCTACGGGTAAGCTTTAGACTCTAGTAATAGTGATTGTTCAGGCCAACTACAGGGAGATGGCCGGAGAGAGTGGACTGATGGAACCTGACTGTGAAGGAAGGCCTCTTCTCTCGCTTCCAGACCTGGAAAGTAGACTTGTCTTCACTAGGTGTAAGGTAAGATCCGCAAAAGATTAAATTAAAACAACATTAACTCTTTTGCTTATATTTTCTCATAAAATTAAAGAGCAAATTTGTATATAGAAGGTATTGGGATGGGCGAAAATGAAATTGAAATTTTCATGGATTTACATGTTTTAAGCTCCCCTAAGTCCAAGAAAGTGTTATTTAAAAAAATATGTCTGTCGACGTTGCAGACGCGTTGAGCCTAAACTACAGCCCTAACCCTAAAGTAGTTTAGCTAAACGGCTAAACCCTAAACTACTTTGATTAATTTTGTCATATCCCGAAGCGAAATCGAGAGATAAATTTTAACTGTAATTTGGGGGTGCTACTCCGCAAAAGCTCAAAAAAGGTATAAACGCATACTATAAATGCGTTAAGCCCAAATATTGCTATAAAGGTCGGGTTCGATTCTCCGCCGGGGAGGAGTCATTTTATAGTAAATTTTGATAAAATGTCCAATAATGATTAAATGTAACCTTGAAAACTAATAACTGGAAACCACTGGACCAATTAATTATGCGCTCGTATAAGAGAAAGTTTAATACAAATTATATCGGACTGGTTTTATCTTCGTGGCATTAATGGAATCAATTCAGTCTTACTATGGATATGATAAAAGATTTTTTCAAGATTTTTGTCGTAGGTACCGATTTGTTAATAATGTATTTGTACTTTACAAGGGTGCAGTTTAACTACTTGTTGTTAAAATGACTATGTTATTTTTTAGCCATTTACTTTAGCAAATAGCCAAAGACAATGGCTGCTTGGTGGAGACCTGACGAGGATAGAGGGTCGTTCACACAGACCTTATTGGGCTCTTCTCTTTACTGATATGTTAGTCCTGGCAAAAGTATCCAGGGATAGAGTACTCTTTGTCACCGAAGAGCCTCTTCATCTCTCATCAATAGCCCATTGTATATTCTCCGTTAGAAAAAAAGGTATGAGCTGATAAGAGTTTAATTACTTAATTAAATATAGATGAAGAAAGATTTACATTGTATAACAATTTTTTACCACTTTAATATTATTTGGATATTTCAGATACTGAGTTCAGGTTAGTGATCAGAGATCGAGGTCATAATGAAGGCGAAGACAGCCCAGCTGCAGGCCAGGGAGTCTGTCTAGCAGAATTGAGAAATCAGAAAGGCCCAAGAAGACGTACCGTTGCTTTTAGGGCACCGAATCCAGAACTTAAAGCACTATGGCAAAACCTCATTCAAAGACAAATGTAAGAATAAATTATTATATTTTAGCCTTTGCCATAGACGATAGTATTAAATCAAATCGCAGTTTAGTGGGAATGGTAATTTCTCATAAAAACCTCGATGTGGTTTATGTACACAAAAATCCTAGATATTAATATTAAAGTAGATGCAAATAAATTCTAAACAAGAATAAATTAAATAAAAATTCTACACCTACTACAAATTTCCTTATTGAATTCATTATCCATGCATTATATAATAATTGGTCAATCAATCGTAAGAGACCCTCTAAAAAAATGTGCATGCAACAATCTCTTTTATAATCTAGGCCATTTTTTATGGGTTTTATTAACTGATTTCGCTTGTTTAACGTACCTATGTTTAAATAGGTTAGATTATGGAGGAGAGCAGTTGGCTATCCTACGTACCTATGTTTAAATAGTTTAAGCAGCCCTACATGTACATGATCAAGCCGCTTGATCAAAACATCGCGTCAAGCTGATTGACACGGCCGTCTTGGGGCGCATCAAGCATCCCATTAATCTTTTCACCAACACTAATTTTTAGCAGAATTTTCAACTAGAGAACTGCTCCTCCTGGACTGTAGTGTAGTGAATCAGTATTGTGTAGATACCATAGTTTTGAATCAGGATTTTGGGTGTTGAGCAGGTGATTAACGGAATGCCTGATCAAAATTGCTCTAGATTATCAAGCGCTCCGTCAAGCCGCTTGACACATTTAAACTTTCCATCAATTTCCGTCAAGGCTTGACTCAAGCATCAAACGTTCCTAGACTATCAACCATGCTTGGCACCATTGCTTGACGCGCTGTATTGTTCAGGCGGCGATCGTGTAGGGGCTGCTTTAAATTATGCAGGAGAGCAAATGGCTATCCTATCAATTAAGTTAAACAGCATCAGGCTGTGGCCACAACTTGAAATGGCGATCACTATCAATGGGTAGACACTTATGTAAAATAGCGACTTACTGGTTGTATATGACGATTATAAGATTTATACAGCTGATAGAGCGTCGTAGTAATCCCACCCATTACATAATATAGAGTTGTATGAGATAAGCCCTTTGACAGGCCTAGTCCCTTGGCCTGTTGCACCACTGAGTTACTTTGTTAATATTTAATTACATTGCTTCAGACTGTACCTGTCACTGGATCGAGGCGGAACTCCTGCAAGCAGTCCGTTGGATTCTCCCGATCCTATGACTGCCGACTCCCTTGACTCCATTTGTCCTAAGAGAGATCAGGTAGGAGAACCAGACACATCGTCAATTCCTTTCGCCGATTCTTGACAGGAAAGACCCCTTGGCTTGTACCGATGCTGCTCACCTACCAGACTTTAAAATTTGATCTACTCGTTCAATTCTCTGATATTTAAGAGGAGTAATTAATTTGTAATTATCATTTTTTAAAACGCTGAGCTAAAGGGGTCTTCCGATTCAGACATGTTTTAAATTTAATGACCATTTGCTAATATGTATATATTAACATAATTTGCTACCTTAGCAACTTCTCTACCTACTAGTCAACATAAATCATATCGTTTATAACTTAGGGCTTTACATTTAATTTTTATACTTAGTGTGTGTAGTATCAAATTTTCTATATTAAATATGATTTATTTTAACTACAGTTGTGTTACAATTAGTATTAACTTGACAGCGCGCAGGTTGGCCTGTTGACTAACCTCTATGAGAGGGTAGAAAAAAAGTCACTAGGCCTATTTCTGGGACAATCCCCTCCCCCGGTGACAGTTTTGTTGGTTTAGTTGCCCCAAACTTTTAGATATAAAATTCTCGATCACTCATTGGTTCCCCATTCCAAATTTTCGACTGCGGTAAAACCCCCCGGAAAATCTGCCTCTGTCATAAGTTAATTCTAATTATAATCTAACTATAGATACCTAGTTATAGGAATCAGTATCACCATCACCGCATACCGAATGCAATTAATAAACTTCAAGTACAAATGATTTAAAGAAATTAATAATGTTAGGAACCATCTATAAAAGTTTTTGATTTCTTAACTCTAAATTGTTGGAATATTATCAGCAATAAACTATATTATCAATGTATTGAAGATTTAAAAATCATATGGCCTTAAGTCTTGTCTCTAGATCTATAATTAACTATAAATTAATATACTCTAATAGCAATCGGCACTTAAAACACCTATAATATTACTTCAAAAAGACTGCACTTAACTTTCCGCTTTTATTATCTTTTTTGTAAATGTGCTTCATAGTAAATAAATTGTGATAGTTTTAGTATCACAATTTTTCCCTTTTTCATATTGATCCAGGATCCAGGTACATTTAAATGAGGGTGGTCTCAAGTTAAATGACGGAAAGCAAGGCCAGGATAAAATGGGAGTGGAGAAAACCGTTAACTGTGAGGGGGGGGGGATAACTCTCTGTCTGTCATACATTACCTGCTGCCGTCCATGGGGGTCCTGCGTTAAGAGCCCCTATTGAGCTTTTCAAATCAAGTATTTACAGCTTAAATCATTCGCTATCAGGGGCACTTGGTATAAATTGTTAAATTCTGATTTACCGAAATATTATTTAATTTGTTGTTGTCCGCGTGCTTATTTATACCCAGCTTTGTGCTACTGTAGATCTTTGTTTACCTCAGTATCAATATAATGAGGCCATTTATGCTACACTGATAATTCAAGCGGAAGTCGTTATGTTTAGTAAATAAGAAGAAATAAGTTTAATGTTCTCTATGGAATTTATCACTATTAATTAGTTATTATTCAAGAAATTGTTTCAATTCTTTATAAATGAAGACTTATATTGTGTGTTGAAAATGAGTGATAAATTCGGCAAAGAAATTTCGGAGAGAAATACACTAATTTATGAGGAGTTAGCCAATAATTTTAATAACTGTGAGTGTGTTAAATATACTGCTTATAGAACTGCGTCGAAACTTCATTTGATTCAAAGGTTCCTTTGGTTCGATCACATCAGTTTAGAAGTGATTAACGGAGTTCTAACTAAGCATAGTATTTTTACTATTGATAACGGTTCGGAACTTTGCATGGACGAATTAAAAAATGTGCTTCACGATATCTATTTTGTTTCGCTGAAAAGTGTGTGTAGTTCGAATTACATTAAAGTAGAGGTCCTTGTTAATTTGTGCGTTAAATTTTTGCGAAGTTCTTTTGGTGAATTTCTTAGCATTTTAGACGTCAAAGTCGCGTTAGCTTCTTTGTGTTCGTGCGCCCCACAAAATAAGTTTAAATATTGGTTTTCACAACTAACAGACCATAATCTACGTGTTTCTAGAGCAAGTTTAAGACTATTTTTGGTCTCTGTACTGACATTGTCGAAGTACCTCTCCGAGTCAGAGTCTCATGTAGATAGAATTGTCGAATCAGTGTTGGAATCTTTGACACTGCAATTCTCCGCTGGTGTAGGACTAGGGGAGAGTGAATTCCTGTCCTGGGCAGGAACTAGACCTCCGTTTCTTTCATGGCTGCCAGTCTACTTCAGATTTTGTTCATCCAGGAATGTAGCACATGCAGTAAAGTGTGCTTCTTGTTTAAGGAATCCCATCGTCGGGATGAGGTATTCTTGTTTAGAATGTCTATCTTTTAATCTATGCCAAGCTTGTTTCTTTGGTGGCAAAATAAGTAGGAACCACAAAGTATCTCATCCTGTAGTCGAATATTGCCAACCTGCTGGAAGTTGTGCTGCGGCTAGTGAATACGTCAAAACTTTAGTGAAGAAATGGTGTCCTCATAAGAAATCAAGAGTAGGATCTTCAGGGTTATCAATGAACGTGTGTGAAAATGCTGAAGAACAAGTTAAGGAACTAAACAAATCCCTCGGGGAGCTAGATACTAGTCTAGTTCCTTCTGACAGACTCAACGATGTTATAAGGGAAATGGAAGACGAAGCTGAGAGGGTCGAAGGTTCACAACAGGCTATTTTCCTACGTAACCAAGTACGTAGATTACGAGAAGTCAAACAGTGTCTCACTGCACCCGTAGCAAGTACTCCACTTACCCTTATTAATACTCCCCTTAACCTCACCATTACACCTTACCTTATGAACACACCTCGTTTACCGATAAAGCAACATATTTCAACTCCAAGTCCAACTCAATCGCCACTCAGACTTCCTGGCACATCAGATTTTTCAAATTGGCTTCGGGAGTCTGCTTTACAAGAACCTACACATCTTCAGTCCGACGTGGAGAAGATACTTGGTAAAATTAACAAGATGCTGGAAACCAGCTTCTGGACTTACGACTGATTTAAGTAATATGCTTTTGGGGAAGTAAATAGGTACATAGGTAAATGATACAGCAGTATCTGATTTTATTGTACTATTTTATATTTGTGTTACTATCTTCAATTAGGTTAATGAATTAAATGATCAATTATACACAACGAAATCACAATAAAATAAAATATAGGATAATTAAGTGTGTATGTTATTTTTACTGTATTTTTTTTTTTTAATCTATTAGTGCCAATATATTGAAGGTCTCAAGGGTATCAATTAGATAAGTATGCTAATTTATCTAATACCTTTTTTATGTTTTATTGTCAAAATATGTGCCAATATTCAAATATTAACCTTGAATGACCTTTGCTAGGAATTTTCTAGGTTGATTTATATTATAATTAAAATATGCGTTTATTTGAAACAATAAGGAATCTCAGTTTTTCTTTGTAAGGTTGTTAAAAATAGCTCCAAAACAATATTTTATAGACTAATTGCTAGAGCAGAAAATAGTTTTGTCTTTTGTAAATTCTTGTAGGAATGGATATTTTTATCTTTATGTCCTTCAAAAGTACTATAATTTATTATCGTACAAAATCATTTTCATTCACATTTTTTATAAAATAGTAACAATTATTATTTTCAATATTTTTTTATTTTTTCACAGTTTGTCTCTGAAAACATAAAATGGGTTTGTAATGAAGATTTTTTTTAGTAACAATACATTTCTTTCGTTTTAGGAATGTTCTATAAAATTACTAATGGGAAAAATTAATTTGGCTTGTAATGCCAATGCCATGCATCTAGTCCAGAATCTATTCATAGGGGGACCCATGTTTTATGTTTTCACCCAAAATTATGAAGTAAATCGGTAATTACTTGAATAAGTGGCATCTGTTCATATCATAAAACAGATAATCCAGGTTTCCCATCGCCATAATTTCTGTAAAGAGCTTCTGGTATGCCCTGGACACTCGTAAGCTTTTGAACCTTGGAATTAGTAATGCTAAAACTTTGTCACTAAAAGTGTAGTTTGCCCTTCTCGGAATGGCAAATTTCTACCAACTGTCCCTTTTCAAAAGGGGATATTTTTGGTTTATTGAACTATTAAGTAAAGTTATGTTATGAAGTATTATCACATAAGTTGAGTTGTCAGAAGGATAGGCGCACCTTACAATTGAAGAGTCTTAATTTATTAATAAGTACGTTTCAGATTTGAGTTAACTTTATAAGTAGGTAGATCATAAGTTGATTCATGTAACCCATATCGGAGCCGAGCAAAAGCTAAATTGGGGCTTGGTCCCGACAGCTTAGTGGCTTAGTGTATGAATCAGCCTTTAATGTTAAGATGGCAACTGTAATTCACTTAGTTTTTTTTTGCATTTCATCTATTTGCTTTAATACACAAAGTTTAACTTTAAGGCTCAAGACACACTGTTAATTTATTTTGGTTTGTATAAATTGAAGTCTAAAGTTTAGTGTTTTGACCGAATCTTTGGAAAAGTTTTCAGTGTTAATAACTTTGTTTTGGGAGATGTCTTTTAAGTTCCCTTTTTGTGTAATAAGTTGATCAAATGGCATCTGAGGCAAATTTTTTTGTTTATTTCTGTTGTTACCAGTGATAGCCCACTTTTGGTCGACCCTTTTTATTGAGTTGGGCTTTACCCAACATTAAATTTACTCATCCTAGATATGAAACTCTGTATAATATAAGCGCCAACTAGAATAACTGGACCCAATTTTTCTTTCTACTAAGATTCGCCAATTCCTTTTAAGAATTTCATGTTATTTATTATTTCCTTTTTTTCAAGTCCAGCCACTCAAAACTTTTTTTGATTTACTGCAGAATTTTTTCAGTTTCATAAAAATTACTTTATGGGCCACGTATGTGCAGAGTATTGGAAACTGTTCATTACTAATTCCAGTGAAATATATTTCTCTTCCTTGTAATCTATTTTGTTTTGAAAAATATTTTTATTTTTTTTCCACAAAAATTTCTCTTATTTCTTAGATATTTATTTCCTTCATGAAATTGAAAAAAAAAAAGTTTTATTTGTGTCTCCATTGTTACTGATATGTGTTAGAAGTCCTTTAATTATTATTTTATAGATCATTTTACCATAGTATAGGTTGTATCATATTTTAATTATAATTATTATATTTTTTATGTTTGGTTAGTTATAACCAGTAAATTTATTTACCATTTAATTTCAATTATTCCGTCCTTGTGTTTAAATACTAATGGTCTCTTTTGGTGACCAATATATTGTTAGTTTTTTAAGATAATATAAAATTGTACTTATTTGATTTAAACAGATTATGACAAAGATAAATGAAACAGCCTTTTAAATTAATATTTTATAAAATTATCTTGAGCCAAAGAGTGCTTCATCCTAATGTCTTTTTTTTTTTTTTATTAAATCAACTTAAAGTAGTAGGTGTTTGGTTTGCTCAAGTTTTTTTTTTTAATCAAACTCAGCTCTTACAGCATGTGTAAATTTTTTTTCTACTCTCAGATTTTGCAATAATTTTGAATTTCTTTTCTACGTTAGATTGTACTTTACATCTGCTTTTTTCCAAGGGCAGTTTATGTACTAGATAAAAAGATGTATCTAATAATTATTAGTTTTGTACTTTTTTATCCAATATTGAAAGGCCAGTTCACTTCCTAATTTTCCAATGTTTTAGATATTTGTTAATTTGTTTATTTAATCTCTTTTGAAAGTTCAAGTTTGTTGACGGAATGTAAGTGAGAGAATCGCAATGGTACCATATTTGGCTGTATGTAATTTTGTAGGATGCCTTATAAAAAATAAATAAATAATAATAATAATTATAGATATGGCATTTTACCAAATTATGTGTCCACCTTGATATTATACATGCTGCCAGTGAGACAATGTTTTTTTTAAAAAATTAAAATTTTGAGAGCCTTCGGTCATATTATTATATTATGTTATGTGTTTGTCATTAGTACAATTTTAAATTATCTTAAAAGTACAATTTTATTGTTGTTTTTTTTATTAATCATTATTGTGTACTGAAATTGTTTGTTTTTTATTTGTGATTATACTCCGGGAGATAGCGTGCAAAAAAGTTTCTGACTAATATCAAGCTAGAATTTTGTGTACAAGTTAAATCTTTTGGTGCCTAAGGATAAGATATTGGCTAAGTTCATCTGCGGAACATAGAGATGTGCAATAGGCATTTGAAATAAACAAATCGGTGGAGAGTGGCCATGTCCCACTGATTGTGGTAGACAATGTTATTTTTATGATCCTTAGTACAAAATTAGTTAGTAGACCGAAAATCAAGTTGATGTTAGTTTGTCACTTGATAGGTGATCACTTTGATTCGGAGCAATATTTGAATAACTAACCTCTTAAGTGACAGACTAATATGAACTTGGTTTTCGGTCTTCTAACTAATTTTGTACTTAGAATAATGAAAATCGCATTGTTCATCTTAATTAGCAGGACATGGCCCCTTTCCATCAATTTGTTTTTTTTTCAAATACCTATTGCCAAGCTATGTCCCGCAGACGAACTTTGCCGACCACATATTCTTAAAAGGCTCTAAAAGATTAACTTGTACAAAAAATTCTAGCTTGATGTTACTCAATCTTTTTTTACATGCTAGCTCCTGGACTATTAGGTGTGTATGTTTTTCAATGCATTAATCAATATGAAAAAATATTATATACATTACTCCTAGATCTTATATAAGCTTTGTTACTGGTTTCTGTAATTTTTTTTATCAAATGATTTATTAGAATGAAATTGATTTTATTTAATCTATTATTATATAATCACTGATGTTATGATATTAGAAAATGTTTTCAAAAATACATTTTTATTTACACCTATATTTTTAAAANAAATATAAGTGTGAATTTGAAAATATATTATATTGAAAAAAAAAAAATGTTATTTGCATATATGTTTTTCCTTTGTTTTCTCTTAAAAATGTTAAGCTATAGATTCTTATTTTATTTATTCTTATAGAATTTAAGTAATGATTCAGTTTTGAATATTTTGTAATTCTCCTACCTATTTCTTGTGGAATCTTAGGTTGATTGTTGGGAACCCTGAATGAGAAATGCTGTTTTATATCTCATAGCTTTTTATTTTTCTACTAGGCTTTTAAATGATAGCAATATTGATTTTTTTTTTTTTTTTAAGGAGTAAAACTATACTTTTAGTGAAATAATTAAAGTATCTTCGTTTAGATTCTAAGATGTCCAACCTTAACTTCAAAATCTATCTAAGAGTTTGATATAATGAGTATCTTATCACCATTAACTATATTTTATCTATTTCATTTCCCAATTTTTCTGTGTCCCAACTTGCTAGGTTGGTTAGTGATGGTCTATCAAATAAATACAGGTTTGATAGTCTGTGGATTTAATTAAAGGCTACAGTATGTGCGTTACGAGTCGTGACTTATGAGACTCAGATTGGCCAACCTAAATGATGGAAAAAATAAAGCCACTAGGCCTGTGAGAGGGGTGGCACCAGTGATATTTTTGTTTGCCTAGTTGGCTCGACCTTCTAGAATTCAAAATCCTGACCTCTCATTGGCTCTCCACCCTAATTTTTTGGATTTTCTCACGCTGTCGAAAGTCACAACTTATGACGCACAAACTGTATTGTATGTTGAAGAATGGAGGTCTTAAGGAATAATAGACTCTTGAGAAAGGATTAAGAACCCTATACATTATTAAGTTAAGTTGGAAACATCGTCTTTATAATCAAGGATTGAAGGACCCTGAGTTTGGTAACAACACCTATTTGAGTTGAAATAGAAATGTTTACACCTTGTATTATAATATAAAGTGCAAATATCTAGCCTCGTGGTGATTACCCTAAAAACAGGAGTATCGTCTATCATTTCTGCATGTGAAATTTATAACAAATATTATTAAATTATCTATTGTTCGTAAAATGATGTTCCTTCATTGGCATAAATCATTTTAATTTTGAAGCCATTTATTTTCTATTTTATTTATTTATTATCAAATTTATTAATTTGAATATAATTGTTAATATATTTCGGTATTAAACAAAACGAAAATTGTATAATATATGATGAGGTAGGAATAACCATTGGGCAAGGATGGATTAAACAGTGTACATTGATCTCTGGAAATTTCTATTTAAATATGATTTCCCGTCTTTTTACTTTACCAAGGTATGATATAAGTTTATCACATTGATTTTTTTTTTTTTTACTTTTATTTTGAAAATTATTTGTGCATGTTGGATTGTAACAGAAGAAAAAGAAAAAGCAGGTTTACAAATGAAATTTCTTTGATTAGTTTATTTTTAAAAATTGGAGTTGTGATAGTCTCTCGTAAAACTAAACTAGACCGATAAAATAGAATAGTTGGAATATTTTAGTTAGCAATTAATATTAACTTATTGTATTTTATTCAACAATATATTCCACAGTTATAATATTTAGAATTAAATTAGATAAGATAATTGAATCAAGTTGCAGGATATAATAATAGTGATAGATTTTATGAAACAATTAGAACAATAGATAATACATGTCACTAAATGATTATTACACTTTTTAAATTGTGTGTTATTTAGATTTGGTCTGTTAGATTAAATACTGATTGACGATTCAATAGTAATTATATGCGATAGTCTTAACGTTTATTACAGTATTTTTGTTTTATGGTAACTTGAGAAAATTATATCTGTAATAATTAAGTAGGATGAGACATAGTCTCGTTTGTTAAATACAACAATTTATTTGTCTTGTCAACAAAAATAATTTTAAATACAAAGCCTATGTTCAAAAAAACCACAATGGCCATCGCTGGCTTACATTTTAGTCAAAACCAGTCTGCAATAAATGATTTAGTTTAGATGTAAAGTACTACAGACGACTCTCGATAATTCAAACATTCNTTTTACTTTTATTTTGAAAATTATTTGTGCATGTTGGATTGTAACAGAAGAAAAAGAAAAAGCAGGTTTACAAATGAAATTTCTTTGATTAGTTTATTTTTAAAAATTGGAGTTGTGATAGTCTCTCGTAAAACTAAACTAGACCGATAAAATAGAATAGTTGGAATATTTTAGTTAGCAATTAATATTAACTTATTGTATTTTATTCAACAATATATTCCACAGTTATAATATTTAGAATTAAATTAGATAAGATAATTGAATCAAGTTGCAGGATATAATAATAGTGATAGATTTTATGAAACAATTAGAACAATAGATAATACATGTCACTAAATGATTATTACACTTTTTAAATTGTGTGTTATTTAGATTTGGTCTGTTAGATTAAATACTGATTGACGATTCAATAGTAATTATATGCGATAGTCTTAACGTTTATTACAGTATTTTTGTTTTATGGTAACTTGAGAAAATTATATCTGTAATAATTAAGTAGGATGAGACATAGTCTCGTTTGTTAAATACAACAATTTATTTGTCTTGTCAACAAAAATAATTTTAAATACAAAGCCTATGTTAAAAAAAAACCACAATGGCCATCGCTGGCTTACATTTTAGTCAAAACCAGTCTGCAATAAATGATTTAGTTTAGATGTAAAGTACTACAGACGACTCTCGATAATTCAAACATTCGTTAATACAAATCTCTCAATAATTTGAAGTAAATGCTCAGTCCCTTGAAAAGCTCTTGGTATTTCGAAGAAAAACAATGCAATTTGGTACACTCAGTAATTCGAAGTAAAATTCTGTAAAAGTGGAGACATCGACACGCTGCAATTCGAAGTTGCTCACCCCAACTCTCGACAATTCGAACTTTCTTTCTGTAGAGACTCGTGTGAACATGTATACATGATGACATTTTATCTTGCCCCTTATACGTTTCTCTCATCCCTCCATTTGATAATTCGAACTCTTGATAATTCAAAGTTTTTTAGAGGTCCCTCCAACTTCGAATTATCGAGAGTCGACTGTATTATATTTAAAGAGATCACCGGAGCTGAATTAGTATATCTGCAGACTCTCAACTCAAATAAGGTGAAATCACTACTGCCATATTACCTGAGCTTATTTGCTGACGGACCTTATGTCACATGCTAAATGTGTGTTTATGGTATTTCAATATACCAACTCTCCTCAGGTCTCTAACAACGTGTAGACTTATACAACGGTAGTGTGTTTTAAATTGTGGTTAAAAATGAACAATATGGCTTTGTGTATTAAAATTATTAGTGTAGTAGCATTATCTCTTAATAAATTCCTATATTTATACAGAAAAACCTGAATGAATTGCCACTGATCATTTCTAGTTGGTTAATATGATATAGGTAAGGTTTATAGCAAATTAAGCTTCACAATTTACTAGTCAGCTAAATTTTCAATTTAAAATTAACCAAATGAAAATTGGTCAAACAGGTTTTATGTAAATTTTATTAATTTAACAAAAATGTTAGTATAATTGTAGGACTTTGTGATTTTTGCAGCATATTCGCTTTGCGAGCACTTTGGACTTGGATCTTCGTCCAAAGAACAATTATCTTCAGTGATGTTTATGAGTAAGATGTTTAATTAACCCTCAAAATCATCTTTTAATTTCGCTCCGCTTAAAATATATTGTATTGTTGGCATCGCAAAACGTTTATGCTGCTAAATCGAATATGCTATTGACTTTTAAAATTAAATTAAATTGTAGTTTGAGACTTGCTTTTGTTCTAAAATGATTTGCTGCATTGATAATTAAAGGATTTAATCAGACAACTTCAAAGTATTTAGTATGCTAAAATACCTATTTTCTGTATGAGTAATAAAAAACTAACAATCTAATGCAGCTTCTTCAGACTATTAGCAATGTCTCCAGTGTAAATGGTATCCTTAAAATTTTAAAGTCAAAGTTATTGTAGAGACTTATTATCTAAGTATGAATAATAATCTAAGTATACAAATGAATTATTCCAAAAATTTTGATAAAACTTTTATTAATTCAAACAGATTAATCGTAATTTAAATTCCAATTATTATGCTTAAAAATTCAATAAACATTACTTGAATAACACCTTTATACTTTTATTTTACAAAAACTACAGTTAGTATAATTTTTTATATACCGTAGAGTCTCGCTAGTCCGGGTTTGACGGGACCGACCCAGTCCGGATTAAACGGGATCAGTTTTTAAATGTCTGTAAAACGAGTTTTAGTTGAGAAAAGCTATTAAAATCGATGTTTTTATCGAAAAAGCTACTTATACTAGTTTCCAAAACATGCTTGTACAATGTATGTCCACTATTTTAGGACTGTTCTGTCACCAGTCCGAATATCAAATGAATTAAAATAAAATTCCAATCTACTAAGCAGGTGCAAGTATAGAAGGGACTTTGAGGGAAACAAGCTGTATTCCGATATGAAATTAGAGCAACAGATAATCATTTCACAAAAAATTAAGACATTATATGCACGCGGCTTGGAGAAATTTCACGGAACTGCGTTGAGCCGCCGCTACATGTTTCTTAAAACCCTCTCACCATCTCAGTCGTATATTATTGTATTTCCTGGAATAC
>KZ651458.1:302768-313550 GCA_001010745.2 Gerris buenoi | reverse complement strand
GTGAGACATGGCCGCTCTCCGCCGGTTTGTTTTTTTCAAACGCCTATTGCCAAGCTATGTCCCGCAGACAAACTTAGCCGATCACATATTCTTAAAAGGCGCTAAAAGATTGACTTGTATACAAATTTCTAGCTTGATGTTAGTCAGACACTTTTTTGCACGCTATCTCCTTGACTATATGATCAGTAAATTATTTAATTATAGAAAGGTTTTGTCTACTACTTTCATTAGATGGTGACTATATATTGATGACTAATGATTGTATATTGATAATTAAATAATAATAATCTTTGCGAGGGCATTCATCCTGCAAATTTACTGTGACCTTATAATATAGGACAATGATAATGATGTCATTGTGATTATTTCCTTTACAGTCTCCCTTTCTACCTATTTGTCCCTTACTGTAGACTCAAAACAACTTAAGACCTAATTTTGAGATACAGTAGATCCTCGATAAGAAGTGTCTCAAGGGGATAAGGGAAACAGTCTTGTTATCGAGGTGCCCATTTTGTTGAGGGTCTTGTTATCAAGGTTATTTTGGCTTTTAGTCGTGTTATCGAGGTTAATGGGAGGGGTTTTCAAGTCTAGACTTGTTCAAGGTACCTCATTCCTGTATAGAGTCGCGTTATAGAGGTTGACTCCTCAAAACGACTTGTTATAGAGGTTCTGAGTTATGTTGTGAATTGGAAATAATCCGTGTTATTGAGGTTGTTTGGATAATAATAGTCGTGTTATAGAGGTTAATTTAACATTATGTGTTATGGCAATCTCAAGGGAATTTGAAAATTGCACTTGTAATGGGAAGTTGTCTTGTTATTGAGGGTCGTGTAAGCGAGGTTCTACTGTATTTGTTTCTGGTGCTGAAATATGATTCAGTTCTCCTTTTAAATTGTTCAAATTGTTTTTTACAGGTGTATAATGGAGAAGGAGAGGATGAGAGTGAGGGTGAAGATCTAGAGGAAACTCCCTACCGTTCTCTGTCTCCTTGTGGGCTCAAACGCTACGGAACACTTTCCAGCTTAGAACAACTCCATGAAAACCAGGAAGATAACCTTACCAACCAGACCCAAGGTCAATCCCTACCCTCCCTCGATATTCAATCGTAACAATCACTATCTATCTAACCCCCTCTTCTATTATTTCAGTTTTAATCAATACATAAAATAACTTTCTTTTATAAAAAAAAAGAAAGAAAAATAATGGAATAACAATCTCTTCCATTGTAATTAAAAATAAATATTTTTAATTAAAATTAAGGCCTTAAAAACAAATTAATCTTCGTGTACCTTAATTTCATAGAAATATAATCATGTTCAATTATATTTTCTAATATTAGTTATTATTTTTATTTTTTTAATAATATTATAACTGNAATTATCAAATACTGAGCAACATATTTTGGTTTTTATTATTTTTTTTTTTAAACAAATAAGGAGAATATCTATTTCTAATGTTCATATTTTGTTTATATATATATAATATTTATTTTGAATGATTGAATATTGAAAATTGTCTGATAATTTTATTAATTTGAGGGTGTCAGATGGTTCTCCCCTATGCACTCGCGGTGTACGGCCTCATCTGCTCTCCTTACTACTAAATGTAAATGTAAGGATGATAATTATACTCTAAGACAATATTAATCTCTAATTATCCTCTTTATTGAATCCTTTAATAATTGACTCATTTTATTTTTATATCATTTAATTTTTAATTTTTTAATTTATTATTTTTAAACCATGTGTATACTTATAATTTTACGGTATTTCATTATCTGTACCTTATAGTTTAATCAATTTTAGAAATATTTGTCTTCCTTCCCTAATTTTATTGCTTCGATAAAAAAAATTAAAGATAATTATATTAGTCATTTAGAATTAAGTATATAAAACAATTAACTTATTCAATGTAATTTAGTACAAAAAACAGTTTTTTTTAAAAAGAATCATTACAATTCTTTGTTAATTACTAAGTTCAAATTTGTTAGATCACATGGCTTTATAATTCTGTAATTTATTAAAATCAAAATAAAATTAGAAAATAATTATCTGTCTTTATATAGATTACAATTATAACTTCCACTAACTCTCCTATTCAACCCAAATAAGAACAAAATTTAGAAAATAGTTTCTTCTTAGAAATTAACAAATAAATAGCTTGGAAATATTTAGTTATAATTTTATTAACAATAATTACTCGAGAATTATAGAGGTAAACAGTGCAAATGTAATTTTGCTATCTATTGATGTACCAGTTGTATAGTTAAATAGAATATATTATTAAAAGCTTTAAGATATTCTTTGAGGTGTGTATTAATCATTGTTGACAACTTTTTTAAAAAATATATTATTTGCTCTTTCAACTTTCTTTATATTATTTGCTATGTTCATGTTGTAACCATTATTAAAATTATTTTAAATAAGTTTTAAGTAATTTTGAGGTTTATTCACTTATATCAGTAGGTTCCATAATTCAGCTTGCATATTTGATTACAATAAACCCTTGCTTTTCACTTTCCCACATAGATTTAAACATTAAGATAGCGCATATAGAGGTAAGAGAAATTGGAGAAAAAAAATCATACTGCGCATGCTCCATGACCTTTGAACTGGGACAAATTACCTTCTTTGATAATTTCAAGGTTTACTTCTGGTTAATTTTGAATCAGGTTATAAACTGATTATTAACTCTTAATCTTTTATATAATCGAGTAGTGTCCCGACGACGACAACTCACCTTTAAATGATTTATAACGTTAAAAATTGATGCGCCATAAGCTGGGGTCAAACCCGGGGCTCCTGGGTGATAGCCAGATACTTAACCAATTGCGCCATACCTATATAACGAATATCGGAGCACAAAACTTCCTATTTAATTTTAATTACCTATAACTGCATAAAACTTACTATTTAAACAGTAAATATATCTTTAAATATATATTTCAATTATAACTAATTATCTCTCAGCTCTTTTTCTAAACCATATTTATTATTCTGCCCGTTACCGCAGGCCTAACGGCTAGTTGTAAATAATGCAAAACAAGTTACTACAAACTGCTAAATATAGTCCAAATATCAATCACAAACAGCACAAAATAAGAAATACAACGCACGGGAGAATATAACGCAAGAGAGAGTACAACGCAATCTGTTGATTGTTGATAACCTGCCACACGTTTCTTGGTAACCTATAACCAAGAGGAAGGTAATTTGTCCCATTGGAGCTCATATTTTACATATCTCCATGGGGTCACTTTTTTGCCGCAACCCTCTATCCGCTTTATATAAGATCCTTGGATAGTCGTTTATCCAAAACGATCTCGTGGTTTAAATATGGATTTCCTGTGAATCCCACTGCTATTGCTGCTTGGAAAAACTGAAGCTAAATTCGTAGTCTTGATACTGTTTATTGAATATTTCTAAAATCAAATTACAAGTAACTATTTCATTGTACTGGTGATATGAGTGAAAAAAACCTTTATCAAAGAAATATCTTTGATTAATTGTTCATAATGACTGGTATACTTATAGTCCTTTAATGCTGCATTATCACTAAACAATATATAATATAGAGAATTGAATATAAATCCATCAACACTATATTTTGAAGATTACACACCTCTTATGAATATAAAATTAATTACTAGAAATTTATATGTAATATTATTTAAACTGTGGGAGTGGGAATTTCTTTATTGTTATTATGTATGCAGGCTAAGTTTATACGTTAATGTAGAGATCGGTAAAGTTGTTTTTTCATAAAATGGGTTAATTATCGGTCTGACAATCATTGTAGAAAATATTTTAATTTAGTATGTGATTTATAGGGTCACTTTAGGGATAAATTCAAAACAAAACAACGTCCTACAAAACATCCTTAGCTATATTTCAACCCTCTCTTGGGCCATCCTCAAGCCTATAACAGAAACATTTGATTGAAAATCTTTGGTTTTAACCAATATTTTAACAATAATGAACATGGATTTTTAATCACTAACACAATAATCTTTCTTACCTAATGAAAACTCTGAACTGGCCCTACTATTAAAACATAGTCCAATTCTAAAATAAATATTTTTTGGTCACAAAATGACTACCTATTTGGTAACTTGTTATCACATATTTCACAATTAATCTCCACAAAAAACCATATAAACTAATAACAATTGTAACAATGTTTACTTATGGGCCATCCTGTATAAACTACCAAAAAAGTCTTCCTATCACAATTTTATTATTATTTTTAGTAATTTTAGGTTTCACTTTTAACTGCATTTAGCTACCATCATTTTTCTAGACTTGTTGTTGTTAATTCAGTAGAACCTCGATAAGAAGTTTCTCAAGGGGATTAGGGAAACAGTCTTGTTATTGAGGGTCGTGTTATCAAGGTTATTTTGGCTATCAGTCGTGTTATAGAGGTTAATAGAATGTTAGGAGTGGGGTGGGGTGGGATTTTCAAGTCTAGACTTGTTCAAGGTCGACCCATTCCTGTATAGAGTCGTGTTATAGAGGTTGATTTCTCAACCCGATTTGTTGTAGAGGTTATGAGTTACATTGTGAATTGGAAAAAAATGAGATTGTTTGGATAATATTAGTCGCGTTAGTATATTAGAGGTTCATTTAACATTATGTGTTATGGCAATCTCAAGGGGATTTGAAAATTGCACTTGTAATTGAGGGTCCTGTTAGCGAGGTTCTACTGTAGTTTGAAAAAATAATGCTAAAAGTTATATTTTTAACATTAAACCATAGTACACCGAATTTTTGGCATTATAGAACTTTTTTTAAAAATTATATTTTTATATGGAAAGACCGGGTCAGAGTAAAATAAGCAGAAGTCATTAAGGAGGCCTAGGCCTTATGCATCTAAGAAAAAACAAACATAGGAATTTTTAGTGAAATAAAATTTTGAATATCAAAACTAATTGGGCTCAAGGTTGGTTCACATGATTAAATATTCAGAAAATTTCAAATTAAATAAGTTAATTTAAAGGAATTACCCATCTGGTAATTATTGAACATACTTACAGATTCACACTGGTTCACATACAGGTCAACAATAAAAATCATATAGGCTCGTAAATTTAAAGTAAACTTATATAGAAGACGTCCCACCAGTCATGGTGGGGCTGCCTACTCAATCAACCTCTGCTTCATGCAACTAGAATTGTTAACACTCTGGTTGCTCTCCCCTTCCTACGAGAGCCACCAGTCCATTCTTTATAAATAGCATCAACTCACTTTAAAAGATGTTATGGACATCCTTGAGAAGTCAAAAAAAAACTCTGTGTATGAAGATTGTTGTACAAAAGGCAAAATATTCCTCTATTAAGATCGTTCTTGTAGGATTGTGTTGATCCAATAATGAATTTAATATTGCATATTGTAGAAACTAACATTTTATGAAGAGAGCATAATTCAGTAACATTTTAAACATTTTCTTATTAGAATAGAACAAGTAGTAAATTAGTAATTTGGCTGCTAGATAAAAACATGACTATTTTTTGATGAAATTTTGTTTAAATCATGAGAGAAAATTTTTATTTCCTTATTATTGATTCAACAACCACGCATTAGTTCATTAGAGTATAAAATGATCATCCACTCCCTACATCTATTGATATGAGATTCCAGTTTGTCACATTTTATCTTACATTTGTTAGGAGTTGAATCTAGATTTTTTTGGAGTTTAGACTTTCATTTCAGGGAAAGTGCAAGACTTAAGATAGCAGAGGCTTACGGCTTACTGTTAATATTAATTTTTCAAATCTGGGTGGCACAGTAATTGTCATCTGAATCCACTTTCTCTACATCTATGTAATCTAGTTTGAATCTCTTGACCTTTACAGAACTAATATTATGGTGTACAGTACTAAAAGAAACAGAACAAATTATACCGAAATTTATTTTAGTAAACTAAAAATATAATATCTCGTAACTTGATGATAGTGAAGTTCTCGATCTTCCAGTGGTGTCCACATCATGAAGGATTTAAGTCCTGATGTTCCACACCCAGTGTTGGGATCATCTTCAGGGGGGTACATGTTGTTTAGGATTAGTTAATGTAATCCCCTGAAGAAGCTCTCACCCCTGGGTGTGAAACTTCGGGACTTAACATTTGCATGGTGCGGTCACCAGCTTAAGACCCAAAACTTCATATTGAGACCAACCATGGAACTTACTTAATAGTATTTTGCACCTTATTGTAATTTAAATTACACTAAAAACATAGTTTTAGAATAATATTTTTATTATTAATAATAAATACTAATTTATATGAGATAATATTTATTTTTAATATAAAGATAATTAAATTTAGGTAGGCATAGAAACACAAGGGTTGGTCAATAAGTAAGGTCTCCAGCACTCTAGCTCAAGCTGGCAACGTTGGATGAGAGAGGTGGTAACACTGCCATGTTCTGTCATCCCTCCTCTTTCAAACAAACTATTGCTGAATCCTTTGAACCTTTTATTTAGCCAAACATAGCTGTAAATAGATCTCCCGATATCCATCCCTGCCAAGTGCGGCCTCTGTGAAGTCATACTCCTTACAGCAAAAGACGTACCACTGATTGAAATTCGCCGACAGCTTTGAAAAGTTTATGGAATGTGCGTAATTGGGTATGTGAGTTTCATCAGAGCCGGACAAATATTTATGATGAAGAGCGAAGTGGGATACCAACAACCAACACTATCCGTCATAGATTAGATGGTGGCAAAAGTGGATGAATTGATGCAATAAGATCGATGTTTAACTACTCGTGAGCTTTTTTTTTATTTGTTCTTAACATTTATAAAAGTTCCTCACAGACCATTTTGAATGGCAAATTAATATTCCATAAGATTTGGTGTGAGCTGGGTTGCACGAATGTTGGTGGAAGAACACAACGATTACGAATGGAGGCTTCCCGTGTATTTCTTGCTCATTATGCTGAAGAGGAGGAACAATTTTTGGATGCCATCGTTACTGATGATGAAACGTTTCTCATTACACTCGGGAAACAAAATGTCAATGTCTTGAGTGGCGCCATACCACCTGCCCAAAACTGTGAAAATTCAAATAAAATGAGTCCTCGAAAAATCATGTCAACAGTTTTTTGGTACCGAAGAGGTGTTATTTTGGTTGATTTCATGCCCCGTGGATCAACAATTAATGTTAATGCATATTGCAACACACTATCTGAATGTGTGATGAGCTATACAGAATCGCAGAATGTTGACAAAAGGTGTGTCGCAACTGCATGGCATCACCTGTCCTGATGTGGCAAACTCCACAAAGAACCTTCTGCTCAGTTTGGTTGGGATATAGTGGCTTGTCCACCTTACACTATAGACTTGGCACCTAGTGATTACCATATTTTCACCATGGTGGCCAACGCTGTGAAATTATGAAGAAGTCAAGGAAGAGGTGCAAAGCTGGTTTAGTCACCTGGTGGGAGATTTCTTCAACACTGGTATTAAAAAGTTGCCTGAAAGACACCAAAAGTGCTTGGTAGGGCGATTATGTTGAGAACTAGTTGATAGTTATCCTACAAAATTAAATTACTTTTATTTTTAACATATATCGTCGCTTAAGCCGTGACACCTTGTAAGTCGAAAATGCTAACTTTACAGGAGAAGAAAAAAAGTTTTAAAAATTTAATTTTGTTAATATATCCATAATTTTTAGTTTTTCCGTTACTTGATCCTCTTCTCGATGCTCCCAAGTATCAAAATTTTAAATTTTTGGTTACGCTAATACTGCAATGGACTTACGAGTTACCTCTATAAATTATTTTTTGAGTTACGAGGTGACACTGTACAAGATAAACTAACATTAGAACACTGAATTCAATTTTGAGGTATTAAACGGTATTAAGAAACAGGTTGTTTTTTAAAAATAATTATATTAGAAGTTACAAACATCACAGATTAATTTCAAAATCACATAAATTCAAGTAATAGTTAAATATAAAATCTATTACCTCAAAGTTAAAAAAGAAAGAAAAATGTTTGAATGTCTAAGGAAATGTATAAAAATATAAAAAAAATTGATAAAAAATTAAAAAAATATTAGTCTAACAGTTTGAGCACATTGCTTGTATAAATTATAATTAGATATAACTTTTTTGGTCCACCCGTGGTAAGTTTGTCCATATTCTTGCAGCTTTTTTTTTCTTTTTAAATCATTGGAATGCTTGGTGTGTGTCTCTTGTTATGGGCGATGTTTTCATGTTTTCTTAATGGGTGGAAATTCTTCAGAATGAGTGCTTTCTATGGAACTAGCAGAATTCTGAGCCGAGAAGTTTGAAGGAGTCAAAATTGGTGACATATCGACTTCTGCTGTGGTATCAGCTAAATAATTGATATTTTCAACATTGTTTACCACTTTTTCAAGCAAATAATTGTTACTATCAGTAATGATAGTGTATTCATTAACAATAATTTTATTGGCAATATCTTCAAAGACATCTAAATCGTAGGGTAAAATATTATCATCCATATCCGACAGTAATCCAATTAGGTTAAGATTTTCCGTTGATCCTGTGCCTTGAATATGATCATTATTATTATTATTGGTAATTTCTGTTCCTTGTTATTATAAGTTGCTGAAAAGAAAATAAATAAATAAAATGGACTATAAATTAATTAATTCACAAAAGTTGATATTAAACATTAAATTATTGGTTCATATCAATGAAAATGTTTTTATTATTATTACCACGTCTATTATTATCCTCTGTGTGTTTATAATCCTTTCTGATATTATTTTGGTTTTCCGCCTCACTTAAAGCAAGTTTCATAATCCTACTTGATCTAGATTTATAAATCTCGTTCTATTCTATAAACAGAAAAAATTGCAATCACCATAAACTTAAAATAAGAATAATTTTTAAGCATAATCCTAATTACAATAATTAATTAAGAGATACACACGTCTTAGCTTTGAAATTAACTGCCCTGACCTAGAATAAAAAAATAAAAAAATAATAATAAGAAGATCAGAGTAAGCAAGTGACTCAGTGAGAACTCGTAACCGTTAATAATATTCGTCAATTCGTCATTGTGATACCACGTAACTCTGGTAGGTAATGTTTCATTCATTTTCGGCCATTATCCTTTAATTTTACATTGAAATATTGTTACACTAACTCAAAAAAACAATTAACCTGTGAAATGTTGATGTTTAAATACAAGATAGTTAAGTGGTTCTATACAAAAACAGGAACTTACCTTTGAATGCTGGTGCTTGAAGGGAAGAACACGAGGCACTGTTAGGAGATACGAGTAAACACTTCAACCAAGCCTTCCTCTAGTTCACTCTATGAGTTACTGGTTGTCTCTGCAGGCCTTTTGAACCTCTTTCAACCTTCCTAGACTTACGAGGTCTCTCTAGAAAGATGCGCTGATTTTTTCTGAATAAAATGGTATAAAAACCTTATTTTACGATTTTTCGGACTTACGAGGTATCACGGCTTAAGCGACGATATGTTTTTTAAATTTTTTAAAAATGTGGAGACCTTACTTATTGACCAACCCTCATATATTAACATTTTTTCTCTAGTAATGAAGTTAAAATTTGTATTATCTTATATCTATAGCGATTGAATTCATTGACTATATTTTGGATATTAGTTGCCTAAAATAACAAGAAATCAACATTTATTTTTAAAACAAATTTTATTACATTGATAAGGTTTGTTTTAAATAAAAGTTTAGATGTAATATTGATTTCTAATAAACCAACCAAATTATAACATTTAAAGCCTATCTATTTTTTAAATATATAAATACATTTTGTCGGCATGTCCACTCAAGCTTTACTATAATAATCATTATTATTATAATAATTCTTATTTTAACTTTTAAAAAAATAAAATTATTAATTTTTAAAAATTTTACTCAAATTTTCAGTTTGACCACAAGATTTTATCTTTAACATACTACAAACAAGGTGGATCTTATTTACAATTTGATTTAAATTTATTATTATGCTTAACTGTCCCTTCAATTTACAAAGCTTCTTTTAAGTTATGCTTTTGCCGTTTTCAAAAAAAAAACCTAACAAGAATACTGCTCTTTATAATTTTTATTACAATTATTAAATCAAGCTTTGAGATTTGGTCATTACACTTAATACTACTGGTACACTTGGTACTGTTAGCTCTGAGTAACTGTGCACTTTTATCTGTGCACTGAATTTGATTACATATTTAATAATTATTTATAATCTTGGGATATAAAGCTTGTTTTAGCTATATATGTGTATTATTTATTTATTTTTATTTTTTAATTAGAAATATAGTTAGAGCTATACTATTCACAAGTTATTCATATAAATTATATTGTTAAATCTAAATAAAATTCAACAAACACCTTAAATTGATGTATCTAACACTTTAAGCTTTATTTTTTTATTAAGTATAAGCAGATTTTCATTGTTGTATATAATTCAAGATATATTTAAGTGTTAAATGGACTTATATATTAGATTTGTATTTACTTGATGTGTTTACAGATAGTTCAAGTAGTCAATTTGAGTATGTAAGCCAGTCTATACGAGGTTGGACAATGAAAGCCGGCTCTTATGTGGTTGAAAAAATGTCTTTTTTTGATACAGCAACACACGATTCACCAAATGCTACTTTCATTGATAGGTATGTTGAAGCTGTGTGAAATTACATTTTATTTTAACATACTTATGTAATTAAGTTTATGATCGAGTAGGAGTAGAGCATTTATGTTTCAGTAGAGATTATCTTTGATTCCTTTTTTTTTTATTAATTTTATATTATGTACA
>KZ651458.1:290978-302415 GCA_001010745.2 Gerris buenoi | reverse complement strand
CCGGAAATCCGAACTAATTGGGACCAGGGTCGGTTCGGATTTCTGAATTGTTCGGATTATCGGGAGGTCTGGTTTTATTGTCCATTAAAATAATTAAATTGTTGCTGGTATAGTTTATAGGTATATTCTTACGTTCCGGCAAGAGAAATACCTAGTATTTCTGTTAAAAGAAAGAGATATAGAATAATTATGATTAAGTTAGAACGTTGACAAACCTTTTTCGGTATTCGGTTACAAAGAAATGTAGGGCGGCGAGTATAAAGGTAGAGTATTTCTAGAAATGCATTAAATACGATTGAGAATAATAGGAGAGGGTTTTAATGTTTATAAGAAACATGTAGATGCGGCTAAACGCAATTCCGGGAAATTTCACCAAACCAAAAGTGTGTAATGTCAATGTCTCAACTAAAACATCAGTTCCCTGAAAAATAAGATCCACATTTAAAACCAGTATCAGCTCACAATACTGCAGTCAGTTTTACATCTTCTGAACAGTTCACATATTTTAATTTTTAGAAGAATTTTTTTTAGTTAGAAGAGTTTTTTTAATAAATTTTAATCCTTCAAGAAATTTAACTTTTTTTTCTTAGTGGGTACCTAGAACTACAGAAAACACTTCTATGTAATATGTGTGTTATTAACATCATTAACAATCATTATTCGAATTAAGATGTCGCAGAAATACACTCTTTTAAAATTACAGCGTATACTACGGTGTACGGGTGTACATCTTTTCCTTTTTTTTAACCCTCATAATTTGTTCGGAATATCGGGGTTTTCAGATTTACGGGGTTCGGATTTCTGGGGTTCTACTGTACCCAATTTTTTTTTATAACACCAAGAATAACGGTAGTTTATTCTAGTAATTTTTTTCAAGTTTTCAAACAATTATATAATTTTTAGTGGTTTAAGAACAACCACGAGTTTTATTTATAAAGAACTTTTTTTCGAAAATCCAACTATAAACAAACATTTCCTCTTCAGTACTATATGCGGTGACGCACTGCATATCCTTATCCATTCCTTTCAGTGAGATTTATGTTACCAAAAATGTTCCGCTATGTTAATTATCTGTGCCTGTATTACCAAACTAACAAGAATTATGTTTCTCAAGAGAAATATTCATCATATTTAATAAAGCTTTAATAGCTTTTTTTTAAGTATAATTAATTATTTTCTTCAACTAATTCGTAAGTTTAAGGTTTTGTTGTTAACATGTTCTTTATATATTTATTCAGGTATATAAGAAGAGAATTACGTGCAGCAGACGAACTTGCATGCACATCGACCACTTTGGCCGGAGAAGAAGAATGTGAAACTTCAGGTGGTACATCTGAGAATGACATCTGGGGAACTCCTACTAGCGGCTCCCTCCCCTCACCTAGTGCTGAGGTATCTGTGAGAAAAAGATGGGGTATGAACCCCCGAAATTTCAGGTCCCCTTTATACAACACAGAACAACTGGGAAAAATACATTTTTAATTTTTATAACACATTTTCCTTTGTCCTTCTTCACTTACTTCAAAAAATTATCCTCCTTATTTCGATTATCCTTGAATCCATAATCCAAAATACTTAAGGTTACCACTAAATAAATAAATACATGAATGATCTAATATCGAAATTTTTATTGATAAAATTAACATGGCTCAATTTAAGTTATAATAATGTATGCCAATGAAGGAAACAGCATAAAAACCTAACTATTATTATTCACTACACTTTATTTATGTTGACAGGTCATTACTTTAAAGTGGAGTTTAAGCAACTGTTTTTTCCACGAAAGAAGCAGATGGACATTTATAAGTAAATAAAGTCAGCATTAATTGCCTCGTTATCAATTATTTTTGGTTTAGTAAAATTTGTATCCATATAGAGACCTGAAAAAATAATTAATATGTGGTCTTATAAGCCAATTAAAAAAAATAAAGCGAATAGAGTAAATGAAGATAAAAAGAGGTTGTTAGAGGTTCAGAGTTGTTTTAAAAAATTAAAGGGTTACTTACAGTCACCTTTGAATAGAGAGCATCTAAAAGTTTCGTCCATATTCTGCTCTCTGCGTGAAAAAGACAGTTTCTTAATTTTAAATTCCTTCAACGATCTATGGTTTTGTAATGAAAAATGAATTTTGATAATTAATGTTGTATATTGATGACTTAGGGTGGTGAGGAGAGTGAAGACAGTAGTTCAACAGGTGAGGGAGAAGCAGCTCTGTTAGAAGCTGTTCTAGGTGGCGGTGGTTTACTTAGTGGTTTCACCTCTGGTAGACCCTGGGCAGGATCTCGCCCTCCAACTAGACGAAGACTTGAACCTTTACCTGAAGATGAAGAGGAGACTTCTTCATCCACCTCTACGCCTGACCTCAGTGAAACGACTAACAGTTGCCTTATCGACCAGGTTATCATCTATCTACTTCTTTATTTGCCTTTCTTTGCTTACGTTATAGAAAATGTTAAGATATTTAGTGGAATTACACATTTCAGTCATCTCTGAACACTCTTTTTAAATTATTTTCTATTTATTCATCTGTCCATTGGTAGTGGAAATTTAACTCAGCGCTCAGGGTCAAGTGGACACCTGTCCTACAATTGACCATGCCCGATACTGTTTTACTTGCCTGATCAAAAGGCAAGTGCTCTCTACTCCGGGCTACCCAGGCCCACCATATTACTGTTTCTTAAAAAGGATTATTATAAAAAAATAAAACTAATAAAGATGTTTAGAGACTCCTGCAAATGTGTTAAAAAGCCACTACATTTAACTTAAAATCAATTTTTTTAGACTAAATTAATTGTACTTAAATATGCACTTTACATTTAAATTCTGTCCTAAACTTCCTCATGCATTTAAATTAGTTGTCAAAATTAATTATATTTGTCATAATTTACTTTAACAATAATTTTACCCAGTGGGAAATATCAAAATCTCAAAATTAATTTTTTACACTATCACAAATCTTTCTCTTTATATTTACCTATTACATCTATTGAGAAAGTAACAAGGGTTGTAAGAAACACATTCTAAATGATCAATAACAAAAATTTTAAAAATAGATTAATGGATTTTCAGCCACATCACTGCATTTTATAGCAAGAAAGTTGTGGGAAAGACCATTTTTTAAACACCAATATTAACCATACATCGTATCGATTGTTGGTGGTAAATTTAAATTTATAATCAACTTTTTCTAATGAAATTTGAATTATTTGACTTTGATTCATAAAATGTTGATTGATAAAACGAATTTAGATGAAGCTTTTATTTAATTGTTTGCTAAATATGGCTGTCTTGTTACGAATTCAATCAATTGGTTGAGCGATAGATAGTTGATATTTTATAATAAAAAAAAAATAGAGATTATTCTACTCAGTTGGGTTAGTGAAGCTTACAGTATCCTTAATTTTTAATTAAATAATTAAATTTGGAAATAAATTAATTTTTATTGCAATAATGGCCTGTCTTATGTTTAAACAATTTATATATTTGGTTACAAAAATGTATAACTAGTTATACATTGTTCCATACAAGTTGCATTCCTCTCTGTTACATACACAAAAACAAACTGCACCAATTTTTTTTAGCATCTAAATAATATTAGATGTTAGCACTTGTTGAGAATGTATGCACTGATTTTTCTTTAACTTTTATGAGTAGGGTAGCAAGTCGGAGGGAGGTGGTAGAGGTGCAAGCAGGTCTGCTTCCAGTACTCCTAGGTTCCTTGATAAACTTAAGCTAAGAAGAAGCCAATCAGCTGATTCCAGGCCTAATAAACCTAAACGATTGTAAGTTTTCACTCGTTTTTAATAATATTTTATAAGATTTATATAATATAAAAAGATTCCAAATATTATTCATAAAAGTATACAAATTAACTTTAATTTTAAGTAAATACGAATAAAGTTTATAAAGTTCCGTGCCTAAAATAAAAATGAGCCTATAATAAATAAGCCTAAAATAAAATAAATAAAGTTTATAAATAATAAATAAAGTGCTTTGTTCAATATTACTCACTAACGTCAATGCAGAAAAAATAAAAGCAAGGCTAGTAAAAATTTGTATGCACACTAGCCCAATTTAGTAGTAGAAATACTTAATTGTATATGAAATTTTGTGCTTAATACATTTGCAAGTAAAACAAATAAAGATGGTTTTCGGTAGGAGTTTTCCTCTTCAGGGAATAATTTTTGTATCAAGATAATTAAAAAATGAACTTCTGAGTCTGTGTCCCTATAAAAATTGTTTCGTTTCTCAAATTTCATTTTGAATATTGACTGGAAGTGATTTTTCTGTTTGTAGCTTGGAATTTCTAAGGAGTAGTAAAAGCGAAGAGGAAACAAGTAGTTCTCGAGGTAGACAATGTCTCCTGCGCCTGTTTTCAAGAGACAGCTCGCAGGACGATATACCAACCTCATTACCTTCAGCTACACAACAGCTTATTAACAAACAGGTGAGTGTCTGCAAAATCCACTTTTGTGTTCTCACTAAAATTTTTCAGGGGAGACAATTCTGGGACAATTTGGTCTTGAGCTACGTCTTTTTGTAGATTTATTGTTAGTAAACACGGGAAAGACAGAATGTAAATACAGTCGAACCTCGATATAACGTCACTCGATACAACGTTTTTCTTGATAAAACGTTGTTTAATGAATGTCCCGAACTTATTTATTAATTTATTTTTTTTTTTCAATTTTGATACGTTTTCTTTGATGGGCCTAACGAAAACTTTATATCGAGGTTCGACTGTAATATGCTATGTGATAAAGGTGGTTAGAGGTCAGAGGGAAGAGAAAGCTGAGACATATCCAAAAAAAAAAAGATAATAAACAAAATAAATAAATACAAAAAAAATAAGGGGTTTATTAACTAAATAAACCCTGACCTAGAACTCATGGCAATCTGAGGAGTGCACTTGTGTTGCTGTTTTTGTGTAATTTATAATCAGTTTTTAATCAAATAGACACACTAGAAATTCACTAATACTATTTTGTATTTATTGTCTTGGAGAGCTGTAATTTAGAAAATTAAAAAATAGTAGCACCTAACTGTGCAATCTTACCTAACTGGCAATCCTCTGGAATTTTGATTTTATGCAAAGCTAAGTATGGATTTTTTCCGAGTATCATTAGTTCTTGGTCAGGATTTAGTTTCACATAAGTTAACCCATGGGAATTTCTGTGGTAGCAATAATATTATGCATATGGTTGCATTCCTTTAACATTCCTTTAATAGACTTGCAGCAAAATGTCATTTTTGTTGCTGGAGAAGCGAAACAAATTTTTTGGTCTTATTAAGCAACAACTGTATGCTCTGGTAGAAACAAAAATAGAAAAACTATACTTCACTATATATATATATATATAAAAAAAAATCATCTATTGTAAATTGATGAAATAATAATTTTGATGATGGATAAAAAAGTTTTATGTTTATGAATAAGGTGAATATAATATGCTTGTACTTTCTTATGAGAGTAAAAAAAGTCCTTTTTTATATTTGCGTAGGAGAAGCCAATGGAGAGGAGATTTTGGAAACAACTCTACAAGAGGCGAAGTGGTGGAAATTTGACAAAACATCTTGCTCAAGGTACGTAGCGACTGGAAACATTCCCAGATGAGTGTTTGGACTCCACTCCGCAGCATATGCCAAGGATTAGCCATAAATTACCTTCCAAATCTAAATCGAGGCAGTTATTGTCACAATTTTCCTGCCTCCTCCATCAGAACTGACATCCTTAAATTAAAATACAAACTTTCATTGAACTGTTATCCTATTAATAAGAATTATTTATTTTATATTTATTTAATTTAGGGTGTTTCATTTTTCATTAATAAAATAAATTTGGATTATCAACAAATTTTTTTTAACACAAACTTAGACTGTTAATTAAAATTATACAAAATAAATTCTTATTTTATTCCTGTATATTGTGTCTGACACCAAATATTTAGACCTTAATCTATTTATTTACCTCATACTAAAAATAAAATTCAAACAAATCATGTAAAGTATTTGTATTTATTTTTGTTAATTTAAATTATAAAATTAAATATCAAATTGGTTTTGCAGTAGAACCAAAGAACAAATTAATCGCCAATGGATGATATTTTTTGTTGTTGTATAAATAGGTATATTTTATTTCATAGTTAGGAATAAAATGTGATAAATATATTAATTTATTTTCTTTTAAATTCCAATAATTATAATTATAAAAAAAAAAGAAAAAGATGATTGGATTTATCAAAACAGATATCCAACTCTGTGATTTTTTTTTTTTTTTTTTTTTTTTTAATTTTCCTCATGTATATAAAATAAAATTATTATTGTTAGACCCTCAATATATTCTTGAGATAAATCCGTTTTTATTCTAATTAGTTGATTCTAGATCATGAGAGTTTTTAGATTATTAAATGAAAAATCTAGTTTATATTTAAAACAATTTTAAATAAGTAAAAAAAAATAATTAGAATTCGGTTGTATATACAACTATATAATAAATGTAACTCGAAAATTTGTAATTTAAACTGATTTAATAAAAGTGTATGAATGCTCAAAAAATTAATTAAACAAAAGAAATAAAATTATAATAATTATAATGCTGTTAGACAGACAGGTTTGACATATTACAAAGGTTTTATTATTATTACATCATACTGATAAGTAATAAAATTAACATTTTGCTGTAAGGATATAGGGGAATAATATTAATGAAGGCAAAATTTAAGATAATACCAAAATATCTTCAAATCATTGAGAGTTTGTTCAATCATGCAGACAATATCAAGGAATTCCCCTCAAATAGATCCTGTTAGATTATGAGAATAGCTTAAGCCATGCTGTCCACTGGAATCGTGTTTAACTGTATAAGACATCGGCCTGCCCTAACCACAGGTACATTTCTTTAATTATTTTATTAAATTTCTTCAATCTTGCTGTAAATTTAAATGTAAATATTGTTGAATATTTGTATTGAGAAAATTTAGCCTGTAGTTTATTTATTTTACTGTACTTACTTTACTTATTTATTTTATTTTATTGTACTGTACTTTATGTATTTTACTGTACTTTATTTATTTTTTATTTTAACCAATTTTATTATTAATACTTTTCTGTAAACATCTAAATTGAGGAAGAAGAGCTGAATATCTATATTTAGATTGTTGCAAGTGAGGAGGTTTCATCTGTTATAACCTCTATATACGTTCAGCTCATCGCGGATGTACTTTCCAACAAGATCATTTTATCCACATCTAATAAATACCATTCCAACGAGAAAAATTATCTTGAATCTAGAGTGAAAAAGTACCAAGTTAAAAAAAAAAATCTTAGAAAAAGGACCGGAGTACACTGTGGTCACTACAGACAAAAAACAGCTCCAGTAGATGAATGTTCGGCCGTCCGTCTGCATTTATTCGTCCAAACACAGTTACAGTGGACGGCTAATGGTTAAAACGTAAATCAACCATGGTAAAAGCAAGTTTGTTGACAAGAAAATTAATAAATTTAAAAAAAATAGTCATAAGTGTGAAGAAAACTTTTTTTTTCTATGCAGGGAAAAAGAGAGAAGGCCACTACAACCAAACTTGTAAAAAATTAACTGATTATTCTGGGATAAAAGAAAAATTTTTTACACAATAGGCGGGGAATGAGATGTGTAACATTTTTGTTGTATTTTAACTTAAAATAAAATATTTTATTTGTGCTTGATACAAAATATAAACATTTTATCTCTGTTTAGATGCGTAGAAAGTTATTCTTTTTGTAGTTGGATTCTTCACCTCATCGCACGATTAGTGTGTTTGTTTACATTTAACAAAACTTATTTGCTGTTTGTTTAATTAAATGCAACAATCGTAGAGAAAGTGCGGTACGCAACTCCTGAGAAAACTGTATTTAGCTTTGCTTGTGAGGTTTTACTACCCTTGCTATCGCTCGGGTGCAAACTCCACACTCGCTTGCAAAATGCTACTTTCTGCACTAGACGTGTAATGTACTATTATTACTTGTCTTCTTTGGTATTTTTAATTTTATTTTAAAGAAGTGAAGTATTATTATATCGTTGTATGGCATACAAGTTGAATATTCTATTAATCATAATATGTCAAACCTGTATCTATAATACAAATCTAATTATTTATTACACTTTTTATTTTCTAACTTTATTTGACACATCGAAAAAAAATGCTTTTTTATATGCACTTTTCAAAACTAAGTGTAATCTGCCACCCTATTTTTATTTATTTATATTGAGTTACATATTTTTTATACGCCCATATACGCTACTGAATTTTCATGAGGACTTACAGTTAAAAATAAATAAATGAAAAAATGATAAGTTCAATTTCATAAAGGATTTAAAAAATGTTAGAATTAATTTTTTTATAAAGAGCTTTATTGTAACAGAATGGATATGATTAAGAATATTAAGTAGTATTTCTAAATTGAATAGAGTAAAGATCGCTGAAACTATTGAGCTAATGGAGGTTATTAGCTAGGTAATACTATGATAAATCTAAACCTTCATGAGGAGACTAAATCAGAAATATTGGTAATCCAAATATTTTGAAACTATTATTCGCAAAGAGCCTATTCGTTATTCCAGTCTTTGGTGACTGTTTTTAATTACAGTAGTCGCCGCTTAATGTGATCACTTTGGGACCAAGGCCTAGTGATCACATTAACCGACTGATAATAATAAGCAAAATCTCATTGGTTAAGCTTTTATTATGTTTTTATTGGATCAAAATATAAATATAAATAGATAACACTGGAAAATTCCGATATTCACGCTAATAGCCATAGCCGNATAAATGGTTTGCACATCGAGAAGTAAAATGGAAGACTTGGATGAAGAAGACACACAATACCGAGTACGGAAATAAGTTACAAGCAATTTAACTAATTATAGTTTCCACTCTAAATGGATCGATGGAAGTAGGTATTTACTTATTGTTCAAGGTATCTTTCCCACTAGTTAATACAGGGACTGTTTCAGGGGTATAGCAAAAGAACGAATGCCCCCCCCCCTCATTAGTAATTTTTAACTCACAGGAGCGCTGGAGAAGTAGGCTAATTTAGAGGGCCATAAGAAAAAGTAAGAAAAAGGCTGGAAATAATTATTTATCAGGCTTGAGATAGATAGAGAAGTGAATGAGGGTTGCAATAAAATTACTCTTAACCCAACTACCTAAAACACCTAAAAATACCAATAAAATAGCACCTGGTTAAAGAATCAAACCAATGAGATAAAAGAATTTAAAAAAAAAACTACTAGTCTGCAGTCAATTAAAAATGAGCGAAGATGACCATCATCTATTTAACATAACCATATTTAAGTTAGAAAATGTAAACAAAAGGATATTAATTATTAGGCTTGAGAATAATAGAGGATAGAACGAGGGTTGCAATAAAATCACTCTTAACCCAACTACTCTAACACCTAAAAAGACCAATAAAATAGCACCTGGTTAAAATATCAGACCAACGACGTAAGAAAAAAAAACTATGTAGAACGATAAAAATTAATTAAAATGACCATCATATATTTAACTCAAACATATTTAAGCTAGAACATGTAAACAAAAGGATATTATTTATTAGGCTTAAGAAGAATAGAGGGTAGAACGAGGGTTGCAATAAAATCACACTTAACCCAACTACTCTAACACCTAAAAATTACCAATAAAATAGCACCAGGTAAAAATGTTAAACCAGTGAGGTACTATTCAGTACGTTAAAAATGATTGAAGAAGACCAACATCTATTTAACTTAAACATATTTAAAGTAACAAAATAAAAATCAAAAGGATGTCATTTCAATCGGTAGATGTAAAATATCGATAACAAGTTGGAGATGAGAAACTTGGCTATTGGTTAAAGTATTGACCAATTGGAAAAGAGGAGAAATAAATTCTATATTTAGACACAGAGAGTATGTTTAGATTTGAAAACTCCGAAAAAAAAGGAACTGAAGGTTAATCTTACCTTTATAACTTTTTACTGTTTTTTTTTTTTTTTAATTATTTTATTTATAGATTTTTTATAGAAAGGAAATTCAAAAATCACAGGGAAGTACTTGCGTCCAAGTACTTTTTAGGGTTTCGTAGATGATTAAGCATATCCGTTATGTAATTATAATTTTTCTTCATTAACTTCAAGGGTCCCTGTTAAATGTTACAGATTTAATTGACATATGTATAAAGGAGCTGATTCCCTTCATTGGGTAATGATCATGATGAAAAGTATTGTTAATCAGTATTTTAACATTCTGACGAAAAATTAAAAAGTAAATTTAACTGAATTAGAGAATTTATTAGATAACTAGAATACTGGAGCTTACAAAAATACCTGAGAGAACTCATATCTTTAAAGATAAGAACAATACATGAAATATTTTAAATTAAAAGCATTTTGTAATTGGTATTTTTCTACCTTCAATCAATGTGATTGGTATGTTTTTTTTTTTAAATTATCCGTAAGTCCTCATTTGAAAATTTAAAAAAATGTAGATCAATTTTTGTTGATAATTTTATTTAATATGGCATTGATAAGGAGAAATAAATTAAATTTTTAAAATTGTGCCAAAAATATGGTGGAGTATATAAAAAAAAAGAATAATGCGGCCTAATGAATAACTTCTTAACATAACTTCCTAAATGACATATGAAAGCTTGTTAATTATACTAAAATATTATAAAAGTATTATTTAGATCGTTGTATGGCATACAAGTTGAATATTCTATTAATCATAATATGTCAAACCTGTATCTATAATACAAATCTAATTATTTATTACACTTTTTATTTTCTAACTTTATTTGACACATCGAAAAAAAATGCTTTTTTATATGCACTTTTCAAAACTAAGTGTAATCTGCCACCCTATTTTTATTTATTTATATTGAGTTACATATTTTTTATACGCCCATATACGCTACTGAATTTTCATGAGGACTTACAGTTAAAAATAAATAAATGAAAAAATGATAAGTTCAATTTCATAAAGGATTTAAAAAATGTTAGAATTAATTTTTTTATAAAGAGCTTTATTGTAACAGAATGGATATGATTAAGAATATTAAGTAGTATTTCTAAATTGAATAGAGTAAAGATCGCTGAAACTATTGAGCTAATGGAGGTTATTAGCTAGGTAATACTATGATAAATCTAAACCTTCATGAGGAGACTAAATCAGAAATATTGGTAATCCAAATATTTTGAAACTATTATTCGCAAAGAGCCTATTCGTTATTCCAGTCTTTGGTGACTGTTTTTAATTACAGTAGTCGCCGCTTAATGTGATCACTTTGGGACCAAGGCCTAGTGATCACATTAACCGACTGATAATAATAAGCAAAATCTCATTGGTTAAGCTTTTATTATGTTTTTATTGGATCAAAATATAAATATAAATAGATAACACTGGAAAATTCCGATATTC
>KZ651458.1:255136-271563 GCA_001010745.2 Gerris buenoi | reverse complement strand
TTCGAATTACCAAATGGTGGGATCAGAGAAACGTATAATTAGTAAAGTTGTTTTTAGATAATATAAGATATGGAATATGGTATATTGTTCCATATAAAAAAAATAAATATAAGAATACAAGATGTAGCATTTACTCAAGCAACAAGGTCACAAGGAAGGAAGTTTATGATCTGACAATTATTTTTGCAGTAAAAATTAAGAGCCTTAAATTATTATAAAATACTTTTGTTCAAGACTTGGTATCCTCCTAATGTAGTAGTAGTAGTCTAGTACTTCCTACTAGAATGGGTAGGACGAACCACTTATTCGAACCGTGCAATTTGGACATCACTTAAGTCCTTTTTACGCCCCGTGGTGGAGAGTTCCAGCTACTTCACACATTATACATTTGTACACTATACCGCTGAAGGAAGTATGGTTTGGTCATTAGTAAGCTATATAAGTGTGCATCAAAGTGTGGGGGAAGAGTGCCCCATAGGGGGTGTCCCTCGCCCTGCTCCGTCCTCGAACCATAGATACAAATCACATCATCATGACACAGATCGGACATCAATCGGACTCCATCAATGAGTGGGGGAATAGTGCCCCATAGGGGGTGTCCCTTGCCCTGCACTGTCTGCAATTCATTGATGCAATTTAGAGTATCATGGCACTCTGAGCTAGCGCCTTAAGACCCTTGCTCACACTGGCTCCCTGTATCCCCCTATTGTTAATGGCACAAATTTATCAAAGAATAAAATTTTTTATTTGAAAACTGAAACAGTGGTTGGTAAGGTAAAATGATATGCAGGTAATAGTAATAAGGTACCATAACGAATGCAGTAATCCAAGTGACTAGGAAGCAGTAGCCTAAAGCTATGAAAGCTTTCCATAATTCAGGCTTGAGATGGCCTGAAGCACCGGTTCTACCGTCTTCTGATGAACGGCTAGATCCTCCTCCCTCAAGCTCTCTTTCTCTCCACCAGCTATCTTCCTGTACAATAATTATATCAAACTTCAATTAGATCTTTACAAGGAAGGTTAGAGGTCAGACTTACTTCATCCTTATTTGGTACTGGGTAGGGCATAAGGCTACCACAAGATATCTCCATTAGGAGATTAAAACCCCATTCTGTCAGTAGAATTTATATCACGAGTACCGAGAACCACTAGAGTAAAGAGAAATCGATGAATCTTTATTACAAAATTCACTGATAATTTATATTTTCACCAATCATGGATGTCCCACAGTTCATATTTTATCCCTATTAGCATTTTGTGCTGGTTAAATTAAAAAAATATGATATGTTGAGTGGTTTTAAGTAATAGAATAAAATTAGATATTAGGGTAAGTGTCCATCTGAGACTTTTTAGTATCGAGACTCGCTCTCGAGATTGAAATCACTAGTGGACATGGGGCTGAGACTAGTCTCGGAGACTCGCCGACTCTCCGAGACTCGATAAGGCTGATGTTGTTCTCAAATACGGTCCTGAGACTAATCTCGAGACTAGTTCTCGAGATTTAGTCTCAGATGGACACTTACCCTTATACTTTAGTTTAGTTTTATGAATACAATATATATTTATATTAACACAAACTTATTAACTTGACAGTGTGGTCCAATAACAAAATATATATTCCTAAATACAGTCAACGCTCGATAATTCGAAGGTGAAGGGACCTCTAAAAAACTTTGTATTATCAAGAGTTCGAATTACCAAATGGTGGGATCAGAGAAACGTATAAGGGGCAGGGTAAAAATTGACCCGGGTAAGTGAGAAAGCGATACTGTAAAAACATGTTCAGATGTGTCTCTCCAAGAAGGAAGTTCGAATTGACGAGAGTTTGGGAGAGCAACTTCGAATTGCAGGGTGTCGATGTCTCCACTTTTACAGAAATTTACTTCGAATTACTGAGTGTACCAAATTGCATTGTTTTTCTTCGAAATACCGAGAGTTATTCTAGGGACCGAGCATTTGCTTCGAATTATTGAGAGGTTCGTATTAGTGAATGTTTGAATTATCGAGAGTCGACTGTATTATAGAGATATATCTACCAATTTATCAATAAAACATCGTATTTTTTTAATAATTTAATTTTAAATCTGGCAACTAATAATTTTTTCTTGTAATCAAAATTTCATTTCTTCTATAGGTTGCACCATTATCAGCCTGGATACCATATGGTCTGTGTATGCCTCTGCCATACAATGCAATATTTAAATTCCTTGAAATATACTCCCCCACCCCCTTATTTAAGTTCACTTCTAAACTCTGCTAGGCTATCGCAGTGCTACTTATAGTATTGTTTATTTCTTGAATTCTTTTCTACACTACTAGTGGTTTTCAGGCCACAGAAAGTTCAGCCGAGGGTTTAGAATTGGAAAACTTGGTTTCTTATTACTAGAACTAATACATACCGTAAAATCTCGCGTATAATACGCACTTTTTTTACCTCTTTTTTCCTTCCAAAATAGGGGTGCGTATTATACACGAGTGAAAAAAAAAAAATCTTTGTTTACAACTTAAATTTTACCTCAAAAATTGAAAACAATAAAAAACATAAACGTAAACATACTTTTTATTTTTAACAAAAACTGATTTTTATGTATCTTATCGTATATATATTTTGCGGTTACCATACTTATTTTTATTCTGTTTTTTAGACAGAAAGACTTGTTATCATCATAATTATGTTATTTTATTTCGCTAGTTGATCAAAGTCATTGATAAAAGTAGATAGAAGATAATTTTTTGTTTATCTCCAACACCAGTACCGCCGTGAGATTACACAGGTGATAACACTATGAGATTACACCGGCCTGATAACAAACGACTGACTTTAAAGGCGGCCCTTCTTTGCCTACGAATTTATCTATTTTATAAGAAAACACCCAGTTTTCTTATAAAATAGACACCTTATTAGCCATCTGACCTCGCAAGTAAAAATATTGCGCTATAAATATTGGAAATTACATGTAAAATGTGCAAAATATATCATAATAGGTGCGTATTATAAACGATTTTTTTCTAAAATTTGACGGAAAAGTCGGGTGCGTATTATACGCGAATATTTAATTTTCCCCAAATTATAGCTCAAAATTTTGCCTGCGTATTATACACGGGTGCGTATTATACGCGAGATTTTACAGTATATCAATTAAAAAAAAATAAAACAGAACATTGAACCTATTTCTCAGTAAAGGCAGTTTTATAAACCCAGCTGTGGCTATTCAGATTATTTCAGAATGGAAGAGTAAGTAACACTTGGTTAATTTAACACTAAAAAATCATGTTATAAATTTAAAAACCAACTCAAAGCCCAAATGGACCCCGCCTAGTTATTTGTGTCATTTGTTTAGTATTTATAATTTTAGTGGTAATTGGATGGTTAAGGGATAAAAAGTTAAAATTATATAAGTCACATTTAATTACATTTATAGGAGAGGAACAATGTAATTTTAATTGCATCCCTTGATAAATATACTCATTCATCCTGCATAATTAAATGATAAAGATATGAATAATAATGATCTTGAAGATTTGCCCACTTCACACATATGAAGTGTTTTGAAACATTGTAATTAACATAAGAAAACACTTTTTGTTAAAACATGTCAAATATTCATAATATATTTACTGAATTCCCATGGATATATTTAGATTTTCTGCTTCTGTTGTAACATGAAAGATATTCAAGGTTTTATTTATTTATTTTAACTATTATTTTGGGCATAAGCAAACACATGAGAAAATGTGGTTTTTAAGACTTATATTGCTGGATATTAGATATCCCATCTTCAGAAATGTGATATGGAATTGAAACTTGGGTTATTTCAGATGACCCTATCAAATGCGGAGAAACAACAAAAAATGTAATCACACTTTTTGGAAATTTAGATTCTTATGAAACAATTACTAAGTTCACTAATTGTTTTGGAAACGATTTTGAAAACAATCCGCTAATTCAAAAAAAAATCTGTGAATGGATAAATAGGTGATCGGAACTGTTAGTATCAGTATATATTATATTAGGTATATTATTAGGTAAGTACTAACTGTATCAACACTTCTGAGGGTAGGATAGCCATGAGTAAGAAGTTGATTTGGATCATTTCTCGATAAAGAAAGTAGTGTTTGTGGATCAACTCCAAGTTCCATTAAACACTGTCTCGATTCTACTTTGAGCTGCTTAATATCTAAAGATAATCTCTTCACATCTCCTAGCACCTGAAAGTACAAAACATATATTTTAGCTTATCAAATCATTATTACAGGATATTAAATATGAAAAAAGTAAGCTAGTGTAATCAAATAAACCATAATCATAAAAAAAAAATAAAAATAACAATCTCTCCAAAAATTAACTGGATTTAAATTGGATATAAACACATAGAGAGCTTAATTACACAATAACAACAACTAATACTAAGTCCTCATTCACACCAGGATGGGCAGGGGGTTATAGTTCAGGGATTGGCAAATATGGCTCTTTATTAAATCAAGAGCGGCTCCTATTGCAAATTTTAATACTTTTTTAATATTTCAGAAACTTTGTTAAATTTACTAAGTAAGTAAAGCGTTTAAGTCTCATCGCAGCCAAATTGCATGTTTCTTACCTCTTCTATAACTATAGTGCGGTTCTTTATAATACATTCTTTTAAAACCCAGAATGCAGCTGATATTGACCTCATCATGCAGGCCCACTCATGGTATAGTGTATAGTTGCTTGCAGGTCGAGTTATTCAAGACCAAGTGGGCTGATTACTATAGAAAGATAAAATATTGTTGCTAAGACCTAGTTTCCACACTGCCCCCTAGCTTATTGATGTTTACATCACCTGTAAGATATATTTATTTAAACACTCCACCAACTATTTCTAAAAGTGACGAGGTTATTAATGAAAGGTTCAATATTACTGCTAGATAGCTTTGCTGTATCTCTATATTAGTATACTCGCCTAAACCATTATGTATTTATATGAAGGAGCCACCTCTCTTATAATTAGGTCTACATAAATAATAACTAGTAGTAGTAGTAGTAGTCTAGTACTTTCTAGTAGAACGGGTAGGACGAACCACTTGTTTGAACCTTGCAATTAGGACATCACTTAAGTCCTTTTTACGCCACGTGGTGGAGAGTTCCAGCTACTTCACACATTATACATTTGTACACTGTACCGCTGAAGCAAGTATGGTTTGGTCATTAGTAAGCTATATAAGTGTGCATCAAAGCGTGGGGGAAGAGTGCCCCATAGGGGGTGTCCCTCGCCCTGCTCCGTCCTCAAACCATAAATACAAATCACATCATCATGACACGGATCGGACATCAATTGGACTCCATCAATGAGTGGGGGAAGAGTGCCCCATAGGGGGTGTTCCTTGCCCTGCACCGTCCGCAATTCAAGCGGAGTATGAAAAGCGAGTATGATGCGATCATTAGTGAACCATATAAATCAGAGCGTCTTGGCAAAGTTCTCTATAAAAAAGGACCTACTCTAACATTAGTAGGCCAAAAAAATGAATCAAGCAGAGTCTCCATATTGTTTCTTTATCCCTTTCTTTAATGTGTGATCATTAGTGAGCCATGTCAATCAGAGCATCACGGCACGGGATTGAACCCACAACCTCGTGCCACCCTCGATTTATTAAGGGCTAAGTACTTTCAGCCACACAGTCATGCTTGTTCCCAGAGGCGAAATTGCGCACTAACTTCAAAAATAGTATTAAAATAAATGGCATCTCAGAAGCCATGCAGTAAAAATACAGATTGTCTTGTGTATGCAAAGAGGAGAGGGAAAATATTTAAGGAATAAAAATTAGTACCTCAATTAAAATTATACTACACAAAGTAAATGAAATAGTTATATTACGATACTTTTGTAATACAAGCCCTAAGCCCACCATATATGTAGTTTTCCTCATTTCAAATCGACAAAGACAGAGAGGGGGCAACAACAATGTGCTATCTTTAGAGGCCAGGCTTTTTTATTTTTAAACATTAAGAAACATTATTTTTAAGCAGGGTTTAAAATATTTTCAATGATATTACAAGGTGAGAATTATATTGATTGTAATTTGATATTACAAGAAAGCAAGTGAGGAAAAACACTAAAGATCAATTCACCGACCATATTTACTCAACATAAAAAGACTATCAAGGTGTTAAAATTACACATTCAGTAGAGTACAGACCAAGGTTATAGTTAAATCATACACAATATTCCTTCCTTAATGGCAAGTAAAAGGGCCCAAATTCAACAATGGTTAGTACACATCAGAAAGTTTCACAGATGATCTGTAAATTAGTGGAATAATGGTCAAAGTACATAAACATTAGCTGAGAAAATAAAAATGAGGCCATTTTCATAGGCCTTGCTTTCAAATTACTAACAAAAAGAGGATCATTCATTAACTTAGCATAAGATTCTATCAAATATTAAAATAAGATGTAATACAATATTTTCTCAAAGAATAGTCAGTCACATTTGAAGGATTTTACACACAGCAGCTATAATTGAACACTTCATTTTAACTAAATAATGTTACTTATTAAAGGAATGATATACTTTAGCGTTAGCGGATTAAGTCGAGCTCAGCATTACTAAAAGGCCTTATTTAGCAATTGTCACTGATACTATTGATATATAAATGGTTGTTTAGAGTTTCATGTAGATGTTTTAATGTTGTTATCTAGTTTTAAGAATATCTGTCTCTAGACCACTAGGCTAGATATTCTAGGCTTTATTTTAATTTTATCTCATTTACAAAATATCATCTTCTTACTAGCATTTAAAAAGTAATAATAAACTTATATGAAAATGTATAACTAGCACATCAGTCTGTCAGACCAGCATAAGAATTCTAGACTATTAGGCATATTGGACTGTAAGACTGGCTAAAAAACTATGGATTAGTTGACATATCAGTCTGTCCGTCCGGTACAAAAAAACATTAACGTCTAAGCTAAGAAGTCTGTCCAATGTGTTAGGAAAACAAAAATTACCGGGAAACAGAATGGGAGAGGCAGAGGGCTGTGCGAGAGACATCAGAAAAATTCACAGAACCAGTGCCACCAATTTGATGTTAACGTTAGCATATACCAAATACGATGATAATGAGGTTTCACCAGAAAGTTAAACAAGTCCAGAAACTAAAATATACCAATACTAGTGGGGCCACTGTCAATATAGTTATAATATCAGAGAGAAATTTCCCTTTGCTAGAGAAATTTTAAGCAAATAGATGTAGACATAGCAACAATTATATTGTATAATACTTGGGTTAATCACATTAAGGAAATCAAGCATAAAACAAATCACATCGTCATACACCATTCAATAACTATTTATTAACCACAAATATTCATTTAAAGATCACAAGTGATAGAGATTTATCACCCACACAAATTAATTTCTTAAAATTCTATGTTAATATATTCTTTTTAACTTATCTGTACTTACAGTGATACTGAGAGGCGGAGATCTGAGATCATGTTCTGTCATTAGAAGAAGTGCCTTTCCGTCAATTCTATGCTGAACGGTGAATAGATCTACATATTTTGAATGACCGTGCTCTATGAGCCACTCGGCCACTCTTTCTATGGACCAATTTATCACTATATGACAACCGGAAGACATCTTCACAATTAAGAAAAAAACGAACTTCACTTTAACTTTTAAACTTGACTCGCTTCCTCCTTACGATAGCACTCACAGTAATACAATCCATTATCTGAAAACCTTTATAAGTGGCTCGGCCAGAGGATAAAAATCCTCTTATCTCAAAATAATAATAAATAAATTTAAAAAAAAAAAAACTAAAGAAAACAAATCAGCACGCACGATAATAACCACTCAGCTCAATAATTTAATACAGAGATAAGGACAGTGCAGTGACATCATCAAGTAGACATAACAGCTCAATTCTAAATCATTTGTACCTTCATGGTAAGAAGAGGAGAGAATCAACGAGATAATTTTCTTTTGTGTAAAATTAATTTTCAATCACAATACCGATTACTGGTGGCAGACATTTTTTTGAACCACAATGAAGACTCCTCTTAAAATCCGCCAGATAGCAGCGCTGCCGCTCAGTGTTGTTATAAGAATTACATTATAAACACAAAACACTGATAAGCGATCACAAAATAACTAGACAAAGATTTAAATTAAAAATNACAAGACAAAATGATTGTTTCATCGTCTGAAGAGTCGGATGATTGATAATTCATCAATCAAAACCAAATGCACTGAACTAACTAAGGAGTTCCAACAAAAGAGATAAGAAGATGCAAGTAGCACGTGCCATTTAGGTGTGCACGCTCGTGTCATAAGTATGCAAGACGCACATGCCACTTGCGACCACAACGCAGAGTGCATTTTTGGTGAAAGCCGCCTAAGATTACAACATTTAAACAAACCTAAGATCACAAAATATTAAAATTAAGGATATACATCAAGTCAAACAGAGTAAAATTAAAGCTTTCCGACTAAAATAATTGCACCATGAATACAATATATAATGGTGGGAGGCACACAAAAAAAAAAACTAAAGGGACAACATAGAAATGCAGTTAAATCTTGTTATTAGACCATTCAAGTTATTATCAATTATTATAATATGGAAGACCTGCATAAAATGTAGTCTATCACTAACATTTGGAAGTGTGATGTGCAATGAAATATCAAAATTTTTACTTTCTACTGGGCATACAAAATCTGGTGAGAAGGGATTTTTTTTCTTGCTCATCAGCTCCTTTGGAATATCAATAACTACCTAAGAATTAGACAAGCCTAAAAGATATTTGCCAGGAGACAAGGAACCTTAAACTCGCCTTGCTTAATGCTGGAAGAGAGGGGATTGGCCACTTTACACATCCACTTGATTTAATCATCAGTGTGAAGCATGTGTAATCTCCCTGGAATTGCAACCTTTACTAGATATGACGGTAAATTAAATTTTTTACTTTTCCTCACCTCTGGTAGAAAAAGTATTGATTTCACCTAACATATGTTTTTTTTTAGATTAAAATCCGCCAGATAGCAGCGCTGCCGCTCAGTGTTGTTATAAGAATTATATTATAAACAAAACACTGATAAGCGATCATAGAATAACTAGACAAAGATTTAAATTAAAAATGATTATTCATTTAGAATATTTTTGATTCATTGACTACAGGATATTATATTTTATCGCAAATTTTTGCTTAGTGGATAAATTCGGATTGTACACTTTGAGGGCCCATTTTCTGAAGAAAAACAACCTTCCTGTATATAAACCAGGTAGAGGTCCAACTCGAACAAAATTTTGATGATACGTACAATCCGAATTAGCTGCTTAATGTTACATTACCAAAACATCCAAAAAGAGAATGGTAAATCTAAAAGAAAAGAGACAGATGGGTCAAGAAAAAACCATTTTTAACCACCTAGATCTATAAATAGATAGATATCGATCGGTAATTTCAGTATGCTTTAAATCAAATCTATCCACACTTCCTTAATCTTAATTAATTCATAGATTTAATTCTTACCTGTAGGAAAAGAAAGGACATTACACATTACACATCTTTCATTCTACACATTTTCTGACAAATTTTAAATAAATACATGCATGCCATCAGTGAAACAACATTTCATAGAAACTATTTGGTACTATTTTAAGTATATTCTAATCTGCAGAAATACAGGTTTTAGGCAGGCAGTTTGAGTGATGAACATAGCTCCAATTTTCCACCCCTGAAAAACAGTTGTATTGTTACTTCCTTATATTATTCCTTTCATAAAATGTATAAAAACTTTTTTTAAGGGGTAGTTTTGCTTCCTAGCTTACAGTAAGCTATATAAATGTCGTCAATTCTTTCTGATTTTTATGTCTCCAATTTCAATAACTCCAAGACAACAATTTTTTTAAGTTTCACACATCAGGGAAATTTTTTCATTCCAAGTCTGTCTGTCGCACCAATTTTTGCGAGCCAACATAAGTTAAAAACTACTTGTTTGATTTTAATGAAATTTGGATGGTTGGCTATAACTGGTTTTATATATAAGTTTTAAACTTCTGTGCCCATTTGTTTTTCTATCACATGCACAATACCGATTCTATCACAAGCATACCTTTATTATTACTATATCCCCCAAAGTACTCATCTGATTTTTAAGAAATTTGGATGGTTTGTTGAAAGTGGCACACAGATAGCCTCATATTAATAATAATTTCGCATATTAAATATGCTATAGTAATACCCTTATTTCATGTAAAAAAATACAATGACAATGATGGGTTGTAAAAGCATAAAATTGTAAAAGTATGCGCCGCTCTGATTGGGAGACAATTTTTATTTTTGACAAAGTGCACATTTCAAGTTACTCAAGGCTATAACGCTCTTTGAGGTTAGAAAAATCACTAAAATGAAAAATTTATTGGTTCTAAGCAAGATATCAAAAATGTAAATACAGGCTCATTCCTAATTTTAATTCTGCACAGTTTGAGCCCTATTTCAACTCCCTACTACAAAAAATACTACAACTATTTCAATACAACGAGTTTTATCGTCAATCAAAAAAAAATCATACGAGACACATAATAGATTATACATAAAAAAATATGTGTAAGGCTCTCACGCATTAGAAGTGAAACTCAAGTTCTAGAATGCATTGCTCTCATTCATTTTTATTTTTGACGAATTTATTATTTCAGGATTAAGAAATGGTTATGGGAAATTTAATTTTTTTTAAAAAAATATGGCTACGCTTAAGGCAACCACATTTATTCCAATAAAGATAAATGTTTGTTTTGATTTTCTGGTCTTTAAATAGATAAAAACAATTAATCTGTAAAAATGTTACACATGGACGAGTCTCGAATCGCAAACTTCGCTACACGAATTCACTATATGAAAAAATTCACTCCACCGCCGCTAAAGAAGTTTCACTTCAAAAATTATGTTCTTCCCCCTTTACCTGATGGACAAAACTTGACAATAGAGGTTGCAAGAACAACGGAACTAAATCTTTAATATTTAAAAGGATAAATCTCTGAACAAGGATCTCACCAAATCTGAATCTAACCACACCATCTAACCATGTAAGGTACGATGAGAAAAGAAATATGATCCTAGGATCAAGAGGAGTTGTTAAGGTTTTTGCTCTTCCTTTCGAGCGCCCATCGCACTCGGTCTCAAGTTCTTGAAATACAATACATCCCCCGATTTTAATGCGAAAAGATTGATCATTATGTGAAACAAAGGTACATTTTGTGGCATGAAATGTCTTTCACGTCATTATGCAGTGTCTAATACAGAGGTCAATAAATAATTATTATATGGCAAATGGGATTAAATTAAAAATAAATGACACATTGAATAATAATATACATTTTTAATTCAACTAAAAATGGGTAANGCCTTTAAAATATACTCTGAAAATTATAACTAAACAATGTTAATACTCAAAGTTGTGGTAAATAATTACACTTTCGGATTCTCAAGGCTCCTTTATAAGTCTTTAAGCCATAATATCATCCTGGGCGTTCACCCAGCATTACTATATAAATGAGTAGCTGCTTACGTGAAGTGGCAACTAACTGGTTGTGTAGGTCGATTGTAAGGTTTATACAGCTGATGGATCAACACACTAACCGTGTGCCATCCATTAAGAGCCATTTGGCAGGAGGCCTTTTACGGGATCTTGTGCCACAGAGTTAGTTAAGTTAGTCCATATATATTGAGAAAATAAAAGTAACTAAGTAAAGTAACATACAATTTAGTACGTAAGGATCTACTATTAAGAGAAAAATATGCACTAATATATTTTATCTACGATTGATATGAAATATAAATATCTCTGTTTAGATACATAGAAAGTGATTCTTTATGTACTTGAACTCATTGCCCATGTGCGTTTCATAATTCCTCTTTTTTTCCGCCCTAGCGCGGTAAAAAAGAAGAATTCTTCACTTTAACGCATGCTTAGCGAGTTTGTTTACATTTGACAAAACTAATTTGCTGTTTGTTTCATTAAAGAAACCGTTTATATAGAGTTTTTAGTGAAAAACAATTATTGAATTATGTCATTATGATGAAAATGAGGAGAATAATACTCCTCCCGAAATAATTAATTTGACACAAAATATAACTAATAAATTTGTCATAATTAATGTGAACTTACATACAGGAAGATTATTAAGTATTTTTTTCTGTATTTATTATTATAATCCAACAATCGTAGATAAAGTACGGTACGTAACTCGCACGAAAACTGCATTGTGCTTGTGCTTTGCTTGTGTGGTTTTACTACCCTCACTGTTGCTTGGGTGCAAACTCCACTTTGATTTTCATCCTTCACAATACTTTCTCTTTACATACCTATAAGTACAATTGTAGGGGCTTTAAAGGAGGGGTCTCTCAATTTTGAGAGCTTTTGACTCTAGTTCTTAAACTGACAAACTAGGTAAGCAATATGTTCAGTTTATTCTTAATGAACAGACTTTTAATCTACAAATTAACATTCTTTGTGAGTAATTCATTGACCATTTTTATATAATTAGCTTAAAAAGAGACATTATTTAATACTGCTATAAAATGACAAAAAAAAAACAAATTGTTATGAAGTGTTATGAGTATCATGATTATCCCCCCCGTCTTCTAATAATTTTGACTTTTGCTCCCTCCATTCTTTCAAAGATTAATTATTTATTTGTAATAAAAGATTATAAAAAGCTTTAAGGCCAATAATGGATATAAAAAATAGTGAGGGATTTTAAATTATAAAATTAAGTAAGCACTCAAAACCACTTATCATGGTGATAAGAATTGATAATCATATTCAAAATTGCGAGGCACTTTATTAATATAAAATTATTACAATTCATAAGATTGAGATTTGGGATGGACTTTGAAAATATATTTTTCATTAATAAAAAATGTAATCCATTTATCTCTTAAATGGATTTAAAGAATTGTTAAAATGTTTTCTCTTATTGTTTAGAATAAGCGTGTATTCGTCACAGCAACTCCCACGCATAAAATATCAATGTTTAGATTAACAGGACAGTTATTACCTGTAATATATAAAAGGATTTGGATATCTGAAATTCCATTAATTATTAATTAATTATTTAAAAAAATGACTCTTCCCACTTACCAGAGCTTATTGCTAAATCTCCCTCTTCTCATGATTAAACAAAAATCTCATATCTTAATTTTTTAAAAATATTAATTTTTCTCGCATGCCTTAATTTATGATTTTATTACAATGGTCTAATCACAAGATTTTACATCAAAAACTAATAATAACAAATACAACAATGATTTGATTAACAGAATAATATTTACGACAAAATTAACATCACAAACACAACAAAAATAAAGATTATCTATTAAAAATAAAAGTTCTAACTCACTCTAACTACTTGGAGGTGCAGTTACCTGTCGTATGACCAATTAAAACAATATTTTATCTCAAAAAAACGTTCCGATCATTTTAATTTTTTTAAAAAGAAGAAATCACAAATAAAAACCATATAAGGTGATTATTTTGACCTCGATTACTTTAGACTCGGGAAGAATTTAGTTTAAAAATATATTAAATCTTTGGCATATACTAGAAACAATATAAAAACCCTAAAATTTGCTACCTCCTTCACATGAATATTTTAGTTTCATTCGGTATTTGTTTTCCTTAATAAAAGAAATATATATAAAATTTAACATCATAAAACAAATTATATTATGTTAATAACAACAAATACACACAGGTACATATAAAAGTTAATTATAAATTGGGGGTTACATCAAAAGAAATATGATCGTTTGACCATAAAAAAAAAAAAAATGCATTATAGTAATTAATAGAATATAGAAGAGAACAAGGTTTACTTGCCTTTAAAATATACTCTGAAAATTATAACTCAACAATGTTAATACTCAAAGTTGTGGNAAAAACTTTGGACTTTTTTTTTAAATGTAAATTATACTTTTTTTTCCTCCTCTCTTCTTCATAAAAAAGTTATATTAGGGTAGGGTAGGGGTAGTTATATTAGGGGGGGAGGGGGGTACCACTCTTCCTAGGGATGGTAACAATTTTTTTTTTAATCATAAGTTAAAATGCATTACATTTTTTAGTCATTTTTTATGTACTAACTAGCTCTGTGGTGCAAAAACCCTTGGAGTGCCTAGTACTGCCTAAGGTCATTTTATGTGCACATAACTAAACAAAAATATGTTCTATTACATAAATTAAATTAATCTCCCCATGACAGCCAGGGAGAAGGAACTAATTTACTTGGTTACCCACTTGTAAATTGTTAAAACTCTAAATGATGTGCTCTGTGACAAAAATATAATTGGAACCCAGTCTATACAGTAGAACCTCTCAATAACGGACCCTTCCTTAAAAAACCCTGCTTATATCATACAAAAAAAAAACTATATACATAAATAAAATTAATGTTTTGTCTGTACATTGGTCAGAATTAATAAATTTTTGGATACTTTTTCATTTCATACATTCCAAAACCGAATTCAACCTTAACTTTTTTCAGTTATGCGTGTATGTAAAATATGTCCAACTTATTAGGCGATAAACTGGCTAAACAAAATCCATTACTTTTTTTTGTGGAAAGCGCAAACATGTTGCGAAATTTCTAGGCTTAACTTTAATATTCTTAGATGTGTATAATATAGTCCTGATTCCATTCATGGAAGTCTTTGGAAACAAAACTAATTAAGCATTTCATTTAATTGCTAGACCTTAGGAGAAGGCTATTACGAAAAATTAAAAAAAAGAAGGTATTTTGTATCTGTATTTGCAAGCAAGATGAGCCATTGTCTGAAATAAACAATTGCCTTCAGACGCCATTACCTGACAAGTCTTTCTATGAAAAACCACGATTTGCTGCCTGACCCAAGATCCAGCATCCAATTTTGTTTTGTTAGTATACGTCAAATTCGCTTTTTAAACCTATGTTTAAAGCTATATTTTATTTGATGTATAATAAACAAGTTTTATAGCTAAGTACTGTACTTTCATTCATGTACACCCTTCTGCATTACTATTTGAAATAATTACATACTTTTCATACATTTTTTAACATACTTTCATAATATCCTCAACCTTATAAGTCCAGTATTGTTAGGTTCTACATATTTGTTTTTCATTAATAAGGAATTATTTTCTCTATATAACTCTAAAAGTAATTTGTGGTGGGTAACCATGTAAATAAGTGCTTACTTCCCTTTAAAAAAAAATTACATATAGTTTTTAATAATAAAATTAAAAATAAGGGTTCAAACTACTTAAAAAGTATAAAATTAAAATTATTATTTTATATTTATTTTCTTACTCTGAATAATTTATCAAAATTACTAAAATATAAAAACTTTGGACACCCACCCTGCACAAAGTAATTTGGTAACTAATACCAAAATTAATAATGATATAAAAAATTATATCAAATCAGTTCATTACGTTAGAAATGTTATTGAGATTGTAGCTTTATTAAGTACTGAGTTACGTGATATCTATTATTTTTTAAACCAATAACACCAAAATAAATGTTTTTCTAATACTATAAAATAAATTGTAAAAGGATTTAATTAGCTTTTCTGTTACTTCGTTTCGTTAAATTAGCTGTTATACAAAAAAGAAAAAAATAATTATTTTTATGAAGAGAATATATATATATTTTTTTAAAATTTTAAATCTAAAACCAAAAGAATGGTCATTAAGACCTCACAGCCAATTTATAAATAACATTTTAGTAATACAAATTTCATTTCAATTGAATGAAATTATATTAATATTTGTATGAGTATCATCAGCACTTAAAAATGCTAACAAAATATATTATATAATAATTAAGCCTCTCAATTAAATGCAATTTGCAAATAAAAATCAAATGCTCAAAATAAAGACAGTGGCAATCAGATGAATCAGCCACTGAGAATATAGATAGGACAGAGGGGCTAATTTTTATTTATGATTATTCCTATAGCTCATTTTTTTCTGAGGTATTAGTTAATTTATTACTTATAACTTGTTCCAATAGTGTAACTCTAAAAGAGTTATGGTCCCATCCACATTAACTTGGTTTTATAGGCCACTTGCAGTCACAAATAACCCAGGTTTAATTTTTTCACAATACGCCACTTTACAGTTGTTAAATGTGCCAGCCTCTTTCCATAGGTCTGAAAAAGATAAAATTTATGTAATTCAAATGGGGATGACATAAATATAATTATGAACTATAATTATTAAATGTAATTTATAAAATATAATTATAATTATGAAATACACATAAATATAATTATAATTAAGTTGGTTGTAGCCAGTTATTTATAATATACAGATAAGAGTGCTGCACTCTATACCAGGGGTTCTCACCAGGATTGCACAAAGAGCCAAATTTAAGGGGGCGCGGGAAGCAAAGCTGTCCGCATACATCTA
>KZ651458.1:242763-254703 GCA_001010745.2 Gerris buenoi | reverse complement strand
TACCACGTCTTTTCGGGGGTTGGCGAGCGAAGCGAGTAGGGGGCGGAGCCCCCTAGTTAATAAAAAAAAAACCAAAATTTATTTGAATTTTGACTTAAGTCTTAATAGCTTATACACTCTTACAGAATTAGGTCTGTGAAAATACATTGATAACAATAATAAATAAACTTACTTTAGCAATATTCCATACATCCCACTGCCTGTCCAAATGTGCCTTCTTAACTCTTTCTTTAAGTGCATTCAGCTTTTCACATATACAGTTTAAAGAGTTGATCAAGCGATTCACATCATCATCAGTGTTGGCCAGCTCTCTAAAACAATTTCAGTAAATAAAATTTAAAAAAAAAAAAAAATGGGTACGGGGTACCCAGAACTTTTCCTCACTTTGGAGGACACTAAAGTGGTCTATAAAGTATCATATTGTGATACTACGCATCCGTCTTCTTAAACTTGGAGTAATCACAATTTCTTTATAATTTTTTTCCTTGCCCTTATAATATACATAAATATCACAAAATTTAACATTAAAAAAAATAATTATAACAAGACTACACATAATTAATAACATAAAATGTTTAACAATGGTAAAAGAGACTTTTAAAAGACAAAAGTATCACAATAATTAATAATTATGTACGCTTATAGCTTTTAAACTAATTAATGTAATTTCATTGTTTTTTATATATATATTTGTTTCTTATTTTTACTGGTTTCAATGAGCTATTGATCACAACCACCTCACTCCCCAGAGCAGTCAGTGAAGATGCCTTCTGAATGAAACCAGACATGACCATCTAGTTTCAGATCTCTAGCACATTCAAGGTATGTTATCCTAGGAGTGCCAGCTAGTTGAATATGAATTCAGACCACCCAAAAGTCTGGACAAAAACTCACTTTCGCCTGTCATAGATAGCACCCATCTTGAAATAATTGAAAAATCCCAATGTTTCTGAAACTTCCACAATTTAGGTTCTTTTAAAATTGACTAAGCAGTTATCATTATTTCCTATATTGCTTAAGAAAGAATTATTTCTTGAATCAAGGTGATAGAGCACTATACTGTAAATATAGAGGCCCGTGCAAATCCTGGCGCTGGAGTCTATTTTACTCTGTCTGTTTCCCGTAGTAAATAATGATTATCAGGTGTATTTCCACAAAAAAAATTAAATCCTTTTATTTNATAAGGAATGAAGTTGTAGTAAAGATAATTGGCTTCTTTTTACGTCCAACTACAACTCTGTACGTCAAATAGTTACCGAGATATAACACTTCAAAAATTGGCAGTGTTTCCTAAAAAATGGAAAATTTAAGTATTGTTCTTGTTTCGGGGCAAATATCGGCATAAAACCATTACCCTACAAGAAATTTATAAGAAATTAAGTTGTAGTAAATTTAATTGGCTTTTATTTAAGCTAAAAATTAAGCCTATAGGCAAAATAGTTTTGTTGCAATTGTAATAAAACAAAAAAATGGAAAATTGTATTTTATAAGAAATAAACCTAAACCATCTTAGTCCCATATGTGAGAGCTCCGAACGCTGGGGTCCTTTTCCCTGCGCGATTACGTGGAAATCGGTAACTATACAGAAAAAGGTTATAAAACCTTTTTTGTAGAGACTTTAATTTTCTTTATTTTAGTACAGAACTATTTTTTTCATAGGATTAACGTATTCCGTAACGTATTACGTAACGAGGTATATCTGAAAAACTGTTTTTTTTGTACTTTTTGGCCGCCATTTTGTAAGGTTCCGAACGCCCAATCGAGCTAGACTTTTGAGCGGTTGTTTCTGATGCCAAAACGAGGGTGTATACCAAAATTTGGCTTGGTAGGATTTATTCCGAAGTGAAACATAAACTAAAAGAACTGAAAGCTAAACTTTTTATATACTACGTTTTTAAAATTTTTTGTAATAAATCATAAATTGAAACCTGTCAAAATGAAGATCGTAAACATGGGATATGTCAAAACAAATAATAAAAAACTTTCTATACAGCAAAATTTGCTGAAAACGAATTAAATTCTGCTGAAAAATGAATAAAAGTATTAAAATAATGCATTGTCATCCTGTTCTGAGCTGTTCTGATAGTTTCAAATGTCTAGCTACTCGGGATGTTAGTTAAAATTCAATTGNATTGGTTTTTATAAGAAATAAACCTAAACCACTTTAGTCGCCCCCCTGGGGGGGGGGGCGACCCCCCTCACCCTCTGGGACTTTTAGTATGTTAAACAGGAAAGTCATACGTACATTTTAAGCCACTTTCCAAAACTTTGGGATTTTTTGCAAAGTTATTTTCTAATTTGACTGGACTATAGTATATTTCTCATGGAATAATTGAGCGCCGTCGCGTTCCAAACGCCGTAAATCGAATGTGAGAGCTTTTCCCTGCGAGATTACGTGGGAACCGTTAATTATACAGAAAAGATGTATAGAACCTTTTTTGTATAGAATTTAATTTTCTTTATTTTAGTACAAAACTATTTTTGTCGCAGGATTAACTTATTCTGAGATATATCGGAAAAAATGTTTTTTTGTACCTTTTGGTCGCCATTTTGTAAGGTTCCAAACGCCCAATCGAGCTAGACTTTTGAGCGGTTATTTCTGATGCCAAAACGAGGGTGTATACCAAAATTTAGCTTGGTGGGATTTATTCCAAAGTGAAAACATAAAGTGACTGGGCTATTATCAAAGCAGATATAAAGAATAAAAAAACTTCATACATACAATTCAGCTAGTTTATCGCATTGGGCTTGTCCTGGTTCCTCAAAGTTTTGAAGTTTAATAATTTGTTCCAGTTTTGGAGCAACATCAGGGAATATTTTTTCAGCTTCTAGATGTAATTCACGTAAATCTGCCTCAATCGTCCAGTATGTTGACTTCCACTCTTGACTCTTATTTGCTTCTGAAAATGAATGTCCTTAATAAAACAAAACATCAGCAACTCTAATATTATGCTTTTAGGAATCAAATGAGTTTAAGAAGTGTTATATAAGAGGCTAAATGTATAATTGTTATCAATGAAGCATGTGAAGGGGAGACAATGTCGTACCTGGCTTACGAGGTCAGTTTTGGTATAGTTGTGGAGGTTGGCTCCATCTATACTCATCAATGTTACACACTTCTATAATTATTACTAAACTTTTACCTACATTTCTTAGTTAAGTATAAAAAGTGTTCATTCAAAAGGCTAAAGATTTCCTCTCTGGAAAAAAATTGTAACAGAACCTTAAGAAGGGAAAGGGGGATGTGAAAAATGAAATCTCGTGCTTGGAAGTTGAAATTTTGATAGGTTTGCCTTTCTGAAATAAACAATAGTAACAGGTTTTCAAAATTTAAACACTAAGGAGAGATTTGCAAAAGAAGAGGGCAATCAAGCCTATAGGTATAGGTTATTCTATAGTTCTATGCAGTGCTCGATTTCTAGAAATTGAGGTGCCGGAACTGCAACCCAACCCCCCCCCCCCCCCCCCTATATAAGGGGGGTCCGGGGCTTCTCCCCCGGGAAAAATTTCAAAAATAAACATTCAAAAACAGCATTTTAAGCAGTTTTAGACATAAACCCACACTCTTAGTGCAAATCTTAGTGCCGATCATTATTTTTTATTTATCAGAGAGAGAGAGGTCCCGGAACGCCGTTCCGCCTCAAATCGAGCCCTGGTTCTATGTATTCAGGAGCTGTACAAAGTGTAAATACACTAGGTTTAGTCACACATTGTTCGACCTCGCACAGTGTGAAAGCCGCCTAAGAGGGTAATATTTTAATACAGGTTTCTTCTTGGGATGTAAGTACTCACTGAGAAGCAATTTTCAAAAATTAATATCCTAAAGTTGTGTAATTGGGGGAGGGGGGAAAGAAGTTATGTAGTTGGAGTTTTAAGCACCTAAGCAGTATTAGAATCTGCTAGGATGGCAAGACATACACAGGGGCCCAGTAACTATATACGTAACTTTTAAACCCAGCAACTAAATACATAGCTTTTAAATTTATCTCACCGACAACTGAACTGAATTGGTTCAACTTAGAACATTCCAAATCGATGTTAAGTGATTCTTTACTGAGATCAATAATAACTTTGACTTCTTGCAGCATGGTTGTGATGTTATTTTTGAGATCCAACAGTTTCGTTTTCTGGAACTCGTAGAGAGACAACCTAAACAAAGTTAGTAAATTACTTCTCCGATTTTAACTTTTAAAAATGTTGAAAATTAAAGAAAGAGAAGAGAATGAAGAGTGAAGAGAATGAAGAATGAAAGAGCCTACAAGAAAACAGACTTACATTTTAACAGAATAGGCTTCGATGAAAGCCCTGTAGCTTTCCAAGACAGATTGAACTAAGAATACTGAATCTGCCCACATTCTTCTCACAACATCAAATGAAAATGGTTCTTTTGGGGTGGTTTCAAGCATTCTTTTTACAATAGCAGGATGTTTAGAGTGAAGGGTTTCTATCGGTGGAAGTCTAACACCTTCTTGTTTAGAAACCACATACAGCATAGCAACCTAAAAAAAAATTGATATAATGCAATATAATGTACACTCTCGTACAACCTGTATTTTTTCTCCTTGACTTTTTTAAATAAAATAATTATGCCTACAAATTAAATTATATTTATATTTAAAAAAATAAATACCAGTTTTGGATCATTATCAAGATGTGGGAGTATAGGTTTCTGTGCATCCTCAAGAGTATCGCCAGAAGGGAGTAATAAGAGCTGACTAGACGCTGGGATATCTGTGTCTCTTTCAATCCACAGTTTCAGAGTGCTAGTTAGTGTAGATTCATCTATTTCATAAGACAATCTCACCAGATTTCTAACACAGTAAACTGTGACTATCTAAAAGAATAATTGAAAAATATTTTGTTACACCAATAAAGATTTAAGTNCATTATTTGTAAGTAATACATTATTCATAATTATTAAATAAATATAAACTTTTATTTAAAGTAATTACGTTCAAAGTTAAAAAGTATTGTTAATTTAAATCATTTACGCAAATTATTATAGAACAAATATAATATGATTGAAAATGACCTTATATATTATAAGGGTTGAAATGTCTTACAATGGATAAAAAATGATTGCATAATATATCAATCATTCATCAATTTACAAAAAAAAAAAAACTTAAAAAAAGAAAGGTGTTAATTTCAATGTCTTTAAAGAATAATTAACTATAGATGATCAGAGAAATACTATGATCAATTTATATAGCGGCTCATAAAAAAAAACTAAATAACTAAATATAAAAAAAAAACATACTGTGTAATATGATTTTCTGGAAATATTTCAGTTTTATATTCAATAATTCCATCAACAGTCTCATAAATGCAAATATGGTCATTATTCTTATTCTGAACTTTTTTCATCCTAAAACAGACATAGTTAAATTAAATTATGTCCTTAAAAATTTAAAACAATTAGAGGTGCTTGATGTTGTCTATCACATTTAATATTGAAAAGAAAATTATTCCAAATTCTCCAGAGATGTATTAACACCACAATCAATTTCATTCTTTGCTACTTTTGGTTCATTTTTCTTCTTTCAGTAGTATTTATGTAATTGTAATATATGTATATGAGTACCTTTTAATGAAGATAAGTCACACTAAAATAGTTTATTAGCTTAATTATATTGATGAAAGGAATTAACCAAATAGGTATATCTACGCTGGGAAGAAACGGACGGAATCCTGTAATGACCTCATGACAGACCAAGCCAAAACTCCAATAATCCACTGAACGGCCGTAAGTCCTGAAACAAAAAATATAATCGGTAAAACAATTGAACCGAGCTTCTTATATTCAAAAGAATATGCACCTTGTTTTTCTCTCTGTGTCCGAACAATAACTTCAGCCATATTTCACTGATTTAGTTTAAATTCGTGACACATGATCCTTTCACTAAAAGCTCATTTGACAGCATTATCTGTCCAAGCATGCACATGGAAAGGAAAAGACTCAAAGAAGGTGTAGCCAAACAATTTTCTAATTTATTTAAGGTGACGTCTTGAAAATATCAATATAGTTGATATCGATGTACAGTAGAGTTTCGATAATCAGAGTTGGATGGGACCAGCACTTTCTCAGATTACCAAAAAACTCGGATTATTGGAAATTTAGAAATAATGAGAATTCGTTATTGAAAAATAGTACTTACATTCATATACAGTCGGACCTCCTTATAATGAACTTCTGTACACCGAAAATCTCTATGTAACGATTTTTTTTTTGCCCCAGGGATTCTCTATACTAAGTGATTCTTTAGTAAAAGAAATTCTATATAACAAAATTTCTATACAACAAATTTTTTTCCGGAACCATCGAGTTCGTTGTATGGAGGTCCGACTGTATAATATATAATTTTCATTAGGGTTTTAAAAGAATTTCATCATATTCTGTTCCCAATCACAAAACTCACTATTAGGGTAAGTGTCCATCTGAGACTAAATCTTGAGAGCTAGTCTCGAGATTAGTCTCAGAACCTTGTCCACTTGAGAGCAACATCAGGCTCTCTCGAGTCTCGGAGAGTCGGCGAGTCTCCGAGACTAGTCTCAGCCCCATGTCCACTAGCGATTTCAATCTCGAGAGCGAGTCTCGATACTAAAAAGTCTCAGATGGACACTTACCTTTACACACCTAACACCCGAGCAATTGTTTTCAGTGACATAACATACGCAACAAAGCATATCTACTTTCACAGCATAGAGAAGATCGGTAAGTTTTCGTTCACTTATTATTAAAATGTCACGCGATGCTTTTGGTTAAATATCTAACTTAGAACTGAAGAAGAAGAAGAAACAAATTAGGTAATAGGCTTCCCTGAATTTGAATGTAAACACAGCTGCTCATGTAGGAAAGGAATTCCATGAAATCATATGGAACCATCTTTACAACCACTGTCCTAATTGTTGTGTTTTATTCAGGGAAGCCGCTACCCCTCCTTCTTTCCAAGAACTCTAGTACTCTTGGTTGACTCGGATTATTGAAAACTCGGATTATCGGAGCTCGGATTTTCGAGACTCTACTGTAGTTGATATTTTAGACAATCTAAAATAGAACCCCTGGCTGAATTGAAGGAGACTGTGGGGTCGAGAATAGCTTGGTGGCATAATTTCCCTTGATTTATACACGAGAGATTATATCCATTTGTAAAACTTTTCATTTGCATATTTTATTCTTTAAAGATATTAAAAATGTATCATTTTTACACATAAGAGTTGATATTATCGATGTGAACAGTGTAGAGCAAAATTTTAGGAAGAAGATGAAAATGCTGCTGAAAGTTGTGTAATCTAATTTTAAATATGAAACAAAATAAAAAGGCAAAAATATCAAATACTAACTTTTGCAAGAAAAGTTCTGGTGCAATATACTGAAGAGTGCCAACAAATGTTGAAGAAAGGCTGTTCTGATCCCATTCTTTAGCAATACCCAGATCTATAAGTTTATACACAATCTGAAACATTTATGAACACATCTTAAACATAACTTAATATAGTGATAATAATAATAATCAATTTATTGTTATAAAAACAAATCGGCAAAGGCCATGGAACCTTATGGGGTTTTGAGTTGAACCTCTTAACAGTCATGTACATTAAATTTATTAATAAATTAATAATACAAATAACATCCTTGAAATTGAAATTATTAAAATTAATACAAAAATACAATAATTTCTNCTCTTTAATTTTTGATTACATATTTTTCCTTAACCAAAGTTTAATTTTTATTTTTCCTTTATTTATAATTAGTTTTTATAGAGCCAGACGTCTGTATAAATTTTTTGCATTCTAGACCATTCCCTTCTTTCGTTGGCCACTCTCTGCCAAGTTACTTCTCCACACACCTTCCTCATTTCCTCGTCCCATCTTGGTCTTGGTCTTCCTCTACCTCTTTTTAGATCCATGGGGTACCAATCAATTGGTCAATTTCTCATCTTTTGTCCTAGCTAAATGTTTGGCCCATCTCTATTTTCTTCTATTTTCTTTAGTCTCTATTTTATGACCTTTCCTATATCTTCTAACTCTGTCTACTGACGTACCTCTCCATTGTATTAAATAAATTTATTATAATTTACCATTTAAAATAACTGTTACGTACAAAACACTTTACAAGGAGAAGGATAAAGGGTATAGATTGAGAATTTTTGCAAAGAGCGTTTAATTCCATTGTAAGGTTGTTGTCTCTAGGCTGACGGGCGAACTAGTAAATTTTTAATGCAACAACTTTGGCCTTTTTAAAATAATTATTAAATTAAAATAGAATAAGGCAATTACCTTAGTACCATTTGGACCATTGGGTACTTCTTGCATAACTATGTTTTCAGGTTTAAGATCCCTATGAGTGATATTGTTGGAATGAAGATACTCTATTCCATCTTTCACATCCCACAAGATCGCTCTTACATTCTCTTCAGGCAATCCACAAACGTTCTCTACTCTACACAGCTCCTGAATCACAGAAAAAAAAATATATTAGAAATCTCATTTTCACAATACAGTAGAGTCCTGCTAATCCGAGCTAATTGGGACCAAACCCAGTTAGGATTAGCGAAAATTCGGATTAGGCGGATTTTTGTAAATTAACGTAGGAAAAGCTATAATTTCTGATTCGACAAAAAATAGAAGTAAGATTGAGATGTTTTGCGCTACCTCAAGTGAAAAGACCATTGAAAAACATAGTAAGATGACTGTTTCATCTTACGAAAAATTAGTCGAAGCACTTTTCCTATAGTTTTCTCAAGAAAGACTGAAAGGAATCCCTATCACTGGCCCTCTAATCCAAGAAAAAGCTCTTCAATTAAACAACCTCATGGATAGTGACGCATTATTTAGTGCAAAAACCTGTTCGGATTAGGCGGATTAGCGGGACTCTACTGTATATGGAATATAATCGCTTATAATTAAAAGTTATATGATGGCAATAAAAGACTTTTGAGGCAACAATTCTTTTAATTGTCTTGGTCTTCCTCTACTTAATTTGATGATATAATTTTGATGAGTATAATATGAGACCCTAAACGATTTGCAAAAAATCTATGTATAGGTTGGAACAGTTTTTATCCATGCCCATGATGATCCATCCAACATTTCTTGCTTGGTTGGAACAAACCTTATACTTGCATAAGTCTAATGATTGTGCTTTGGCTTTTTAAAGTCCTATGTTAAATTTTAAAATTTTCATGAGGAGATATTAGCACAATCATGAGCTGAACATTGTGCAGATAATCTTAAGATACTTACAGAATATCATAATTGAGTACAAATAATACAAGATATTAAATTTCCAAACTGTTTTCAAAAACTCCTCAAATCAAAGACTCATCAAAACTCCTCATTTCAGATCAAGGCTTTATTCTAAGAATATTTATTGTATAATGATACCTTTCTCAGATCTCCTCTAGAGCAGAATTCCATGCATAATATTGGTAACTCAGGTTTTTTGGTAAAAGAAAAAGGTAATTCTAATACTTTAATAATATTCTTATGTTTTAGTTGCTTCATTTTAGAAACTTCTTTACACCAATTTTCTTTAGTTTTTCTTGAGGCAGGGTTATTCCCATCATTCCGGCAATATTTGAGAGCTGTAGAAAAAAAATTAGAGTGTTAGACATCTTAGATAAAATGAAGTAGGCGTAGAATTTCCAAAAACTATCCATTTATAATTATTACTTTGAAAAATAAATTTTANAATTAAAAGTTATATGATGGCAATAAAAGACTTTTGAGGCAACAATTCTTTTAATTGTCTTGGTCTTCCTCTACTTAATTTGATGATATAATTTTGATGAGTATAATATGAGACCCTAAACGATTTGCAAAAAATCTATGTATAGGTTGGAACAGTTTTTATCCATGCCCATGATGATCCATCCAACATTTCTTGCTTGGTTGGAACAAACCTTATACTTGCATAAGTCTAATGATTGTGCTTAGGCTTTTTAGAATCTTATATTAAATTTAAAAAATTTCATGAGGAGATATTAGCACAATCATGAGCTGAACATTGTGCAGATAATCTTAAGATACTTACAGAATATCATAATTGAGTACAAATAATACAAGATATTAAATTTCCAAACTGTTTTCAAAAACTCCTCAAATCAAAGACTCATCAAAACTCCTCATTTCAGATCAAGGCTTTATTCTAAGAATATTTATTGTATAATGATACCTTTCTCAGATCTCCTCTAGAGCAGAATTCCATGCATAATATTGGTAACTCAGGTTTTTTGGTAAAAGAAAAAGGTAATTCTAATACTTTAATAATATTCTTATGTTTTAGTTGCTTCATTTTAGAAACTTCTTTACACCAATTTTCTTTAGTTTTTCTTGAGGCAGGGTTGTTCCCATCGTTCCGGCAATATTTGAGAGCTGTAGAAAAAAAAAATTAGAGTGTTAGACATGTTAGACATCTTAGATAAAATGAAGTAGGCGTAGAATTTCCAAAAACTATCCATTTTTAATTATTACTTTGAAAAATAAATTTTAATAAATCAATATAATTCTCCCAAAGGAGAGTTTTCCTCCCGGGGGAAGATAAAATAAAGTCCCCCCGCACTCACAATAAGTCCCAGGTGCAAACCCGTTTAATAAGGGTAAACCTTCTCTCCCAAAGGACTCAGCAAATTACTAAAATCCTCAAATATTTGTTAAATGAAACTGCACAACAATGTTTTTGAAGTGTTGGGTCAGAAAAGTGTCTAACTTTTTTCTTTTTTTAAAAAAATGAAACTTCTTTGGCGGCAAAAGAGTGAATTTTTTTAATATAGTGAAATGGTGTAACAAAGTTTGCGATTTGAGACTCATCCAAGTGTAACATTTTTACAGATTAATTGTAATGAAATCTATTTTAAGACCAGCAAATAAAAACGAACATTTATTTTTATTGGAATATAAATGTTCTTAATCCTGAAATAATAAATTCTTCAAAAAAATGAAAGAGAGCAATGCATTCTAGAACTTAAGTATCACTTCTAATGCGTGAAAGCCTCACTTTTTTTTATCATTAATTAAACCATATTTTGTCCCACAAGTGACACAGTGGGGCAGCACAACCTCATAAAACAACAGATTAGTCCATACTAGCTTCTGACAAATAGTAGGGATAGTAGGATGGTAACTACAGAATAGATAGAGATAGATCTATCAATTTTAACATTTATAGATTTAAAACTTATCGAGTGAATATAATTTACTAAGTATATCATCCATGTTAGGCCTAGTAAGCACTGGGATTCTTTGTTTGGATTCATTGAGTCAGAGAATGTAATTTTGGGCGAGATTTAAATATTCAGCCCTGAAATGTGCCAAATTCAAGAATCACTGTCGCAGATCGCAGACTTGGACAGAACTGAAACCCTGAACAAAGAATCCCAGTTATGACAAAGGGATTTTAACACTTTCATACACAAGAGGGATGGTGTCCCTTGTCAAATCATTAAGCAAAGGAATATAATCTCTCCTGTGTATTATAAATGATAATATCCATTGGTCTTAACAACATTTTGATGCATCGATATTATTATTGATAAGATCGGGGCCACTGTGGATCCGAGATCAACCAACGTTAAAAGAAAAAGAACTTAACTATTGTAGAAGGCAGGTAAAAATTTACAACAAAAAGATTAAGTACAGGACGAAGCTAGAAGAAAGCAAACTTACCTAAGTTAAAAACAAGGATATAAAAAGGAAATTACCTATTATTTCTTTGGTATAAGAGTTTTGCCAGAGAGAAACAACGCCGAATCCACCAGCTCCAAGATTCCGAATTTTCTGCCAGCCTCCAGTGTTTCTTTCCATTCTGACACGAACTAGTTTAATAAACAACTAAAATTTAATTATTCTATGGCTAATCAACTAATATAAAACTCCGGAATAGAAGAGAATCATAGTCAGTACAAAAATATATTTTTTAAGTTCCAATGGGCTTTGAAA
>KZ651458.1:221231-232930 GCA_001010745.2 Gerris buenoi | reverse complement strand
GATTATAAGTTAAATACAATTTATAATATGAATATTGATTTTACAACAGCAAGGTTGGAGCTTAGTGATAATAATATTCTGTACTCAGAGTACAGCTGTTACTTTTTCTTCTAATTTAGTGTGAGCACAGAATAAAAGATTGAGTGTGTATGAACATACCTATTTTATCCTTATTTTCAAATTTACTGAGACAGCTCCTGGCAATACTTTAGATAACTGAAATTGCACTGTATTACACAATTTATACTGAAATGAATAATAGTTTATTCCCGCCTTTTTAAACCTCCCCCTTTCCTTTTAAATACATTACTCTTACATCTTCTGTTACTGATAACTATGTATTTTAATTTGATTTTTCCAGGCAGAATCGACCCACTATGATTGAAGCATTAAGACAAACTAGATTTAACTCATGGTAAACAGTTATTGGTTGGTTCTCCTGTTTCATTTACTATAGTTTTTATTTTATAATGTTAATTTACTCTCTGTAAAAATAATATTACAATTTGCTAAAATAAAAGGGTGGTGGAAGGGAGAAAGGTCCTGAAAGAAAAATCACTCCTCCATATTAACCTGTTTTCACAAAAATAAAAACTATCATTCCACCTGAACAGTAGGATTGGCTCTCCAAGGCTGTATGTTGACAAAATTTAAATTTGGACATGAAGATATCTTCAAAACCAATTACACTAGTATTTTGAAATTTAGCTTCCTTTTATGGCAAAACAACTTTAGTAAAAGAGTTTCCCAAATGGCCATTTTACAAGAAGATGGTGGCGGTATATCTATTCAAACTATGCCCTCTCTCTAACAGTACAATTATCAACATTTCTTTGAAACACTACAATAAACTCTATATAGTATGATCATTTCTTAACTAGCATTGATATCTGTCAATAGGGATTTTATAATTTTTATCCCTAAGGGGAGAAATAAAGGCAAATTAAAACAGACAGGGAGTTGAGCCCAGGTAAATCTTCTGAACTATGAAAGTAATATTTGAGAAAAGGCTTCTCTTTTGGATGTATGCATATATTTAGTAAAGGTAATTACAATTTCAACTGGGGGAAGGATACACAAGGACAAAATGTATTTTATTCCTGGAGAGTTGACAGTTAAAAGTGTTCATTTTACTAGACTACTATCATTCTCAAGATGTGTACTGTGAGTCTATCTACGGACGCTGAGAGAATGTGCTTGGAAAAATGGATCTTGGATCAAAGTTTCTAGCTAACTATCGACTTCGAGATATATCGATGTATCATAGAAGAGGTGTGGTTCAATAACCAAACAAAGTCTTCACACAAAATAACTGTATTTTTACAATCGACCGGGTTCGGCTGTTCTAATGCAGCCTTCTTCAGATAATCTGTGACTCAAAAAATACTCACTTGCATTTTTAGAGTCTCCTTATAACCTACACAGATTATCTGAAGAAGGCTGCATTAGAACAGCCAAAACCGGTCAATTGTAAAAATACAGTTATTTTGTGTGAAGACGTTGTTTGGTTATTGAACCACACCTCTTCTATGATGAGTCGCTATCACACACTGGAGAAAAACACAGACGATGATATCGATGTACCTCGAGGCAGAGTCCCCTCTAGTAGTTCCGGCCTTTACAACCTTATAATAAATAAATAATTAATACTACTTTTTTTATTATATTTTTTAGTTGTAATCAGTGGCGGCTCGTGCTTAGGTTCACTGGTTCAGTGAACCCCCAAGCAAATATTTAATAACACAATATTTTAAGAAATATAAATATGTATTTAGTTCTTGGTTTCATAAATCTAATAAAATAGGGTGAAAATGCTGGAGGGAGATACAAGTTACAATGCGCGGCTCTAGAAGCATCGATAACAGCGCCCAGTTCAAATGAGTGATTATGTGGAACTGAACCAATGTATGAACCCCCTAAGCCTAGCCTGGCGGTAAAGGACGCGGGAGGGGGCAGGCCGGTATTAACATCGCTTGGAACTGCAAACTCGGTGCAGTTCAACTTCCGACGCCACCCGAAGGAATCCGAACTTAGCCGAGTGTGGCGAGACCTTGGGCCCTTGGACACTGTTTCACGTCACACCTCTACCTCACCACAACACATACAGTACAGTAGGCTGAGCAGTGACACCGCTGATTTATTCTTTTTATTCTTACACGAGTTTTGTTTTAAATCCCCCCTAAGAATAAAAATATGTACATACTTACTTACTGTACATAATTTTTGTAAATATTTATTATTGTTTGTTCAAATGTAATTAAAAGTCCAATTTTCACAGAAAGGCAGTTGTTTCAATTCATATATTACAAAAAAGAACTATACTTTTTCTACCTATGAAAAAAGTTAAGTTAAAAAAAAAATCGGTCTGAGACAACTCAGACAAACTTTCTCATATATGTACATTTAATTACTATTGGAAATATCATATAAAATTATCATAAAAATAATTTCTCCCTGGCGGGGAATCGAACCCGGGCTTTCTCTGTCCGCGTTTTAAGCTATTTTCTCCGGAACTAGATTTTTCCCGGGAAAACGGCTTATATCATTAGATTCGTATTTAAATGGACTACATTTGAGAATTTTTTAATGAAAATCGTCAGAAGTTAATGTTTTACCAGCCGCCACTGGTTGTAATAGTAAGACAAGAAAATATAATTAGTTTCTATTCCATTTTTTGTTTCCAGTGTTTTGCAGCAACCTAAGTCAACTTCATCAGGACAGTTTAATATCTCCCCTTCAAATAATAACACCTCTTCTATAAATGGGTAACTGAATAATTGTTAGAATACATTATAATTAACCTAAAATATAATTTTAGTCTATATAAAAAAAATGAAACAACTTAAATTTCTATTGGGAAATAGATTTAAAAAATTAACAATACTAACTATTATTAAAGAAAGGACACAGCTTAAAAGCAATTTGTAACATGTTTCATGTTATTTTATTAAAATAATACAAAATAAAAAGTTAGCTATAATATTCTGGTAACAGATACTTGTAAGTTCACTGGAGTTGACAGTTTATCAGAGACTACTACTTTAATATGATGGTCACTCGATAGTTTTAATTAAATACAACCAACAGAAAAATTAAAAACTTTTTTTTGCTTCTTTACTAGGTGTACCAGCCCTGCAAGACTCACCTTAAACAGACAATCTGCAAAACACCACTACCAATCAAGAATTTCACCAAACAATAGACCTTCTTTTAATTTTTAAAAATAATAAATAAAAAATTGGAGCAATTAAGGTTGTATTACTTAAAAGAAAGAGAGAGAGAGAGCCAGCAAAAGACTGACTTGAAAGACTATTTGGAATCTCAGGTTGAAACATAGATTTACTTAATATTAAAAAAGGCTGAGATTTTTTTCTATTGAATTTAAAATTTAGAGTAAAAAAAGGTCAAAGAACATTTGCATGATTTTTTTTCAAATATATAAATAAAAAGAATAAAATAATAATAAATAACCAGGATAAGGATCATAAACTAAGGTGGGTTACATTGATTTAATTTTTTAATATTTCCAATAAGATCTAAATTTTTAGGGAATAATTGTTAGCTATAAATAATATAGGGNTTAGATGGTTTGGTGTTTCAAACATTAGTTTTCCATCCTCTACGAAAATCAACAATCATGCAGAAAATTGTTTGTTTTGTTTATTGGGGACTTAAAAGATAATGCCTAAAGTAGTCATACATCACATGTGGTGTAGATGAAACCAAACTTAAGGAAACCTGGTTTAAAAGACCTTGCTTAAGGAGTAATTAGATGACCAGTTTCCTGCTGCCTAGTCCTGGACCAGTTTCAGGTTTCCTTTGCTCCAGTCTAAACACTAAACATAGGGCATTGCAGTTGGACGCAATGCCCTCCTGGCCACATTTTGGGGGGTGAAACCATCAGTAGGGCGGTTGGATGGATATCTCTTCTGACGGGGGGAACTCTTGGCCCCCACTACTTCACCCAGTGGACGGATAGTGTAATCCTTTTCATCGGACCCAATTTACCAATCTTCTTAAGGAAAAACACTGGTTGGAACTGAGTCGTTGTAAATGCAACACCTTGTCGAGTGGTGTGTAGACCAAACACAGGGAAACCCTGGCTGGGACCAGAATCAGACCACAGGGAACGGATCTTCTAATCTGCTCTTTAGGGGTAACCTTAGTCCTTTAATGGGCAGAATGACTAAAACAAAGATTTTCTACTTTCAAAGCTACTTTCAGCTCCTGATAAAAGGAGAAAGGGTTACATCCTCTTGCTCACACAGCCTGCACACTGATCCTACAGCTAGATGATGAAGGTGTTGATGCCAATTAAGTTGAAAGTCTCCAGTAAGAATGCTGAGATATTTGGCATTTTTTTAAAATTTTTGTGAAACTCTTAAAAAAAATTAATAAATCGACATCTCGAGAACTATTGAGAATTGGGCATATGCTTACTCGACATTTTTTGTTCCAATTTGGTCATAGATACTAACCATGGAGTTTGGCTGGTTAACTTCCGGTCACCCTGTATACTATGATGTTAAGAATATAATTAATATAAGTACAAATATTTTCATAGCTTTAATATTAAGAGGGTATAATATTTTGTTTTGAGTTCATACGACGATTATAATTATAATTAAATATGTTTATTATTATGATAAAGAACTGTTTATCAACCACCTCTTCTACATTACTTCATGTTCATATTTGTTCCTTAAATTTACTTCTAATAATTGAAACTTGTTCCTTAGAATTTACTTCTAATAATTAAAATTTGTTAAAAATGTAATTAAATTAATTAATTATTTTTTTATGCATAAATAGCACTAAATTGTGTTTTAAAAAGTATTATAATGCTGGAAAACATTCCATAGATAATCCACACACCTGACAATCTGACACACTGTCACCCCTATATGTGCCTATATTGTCAGAAGACCTGCTTTTTTAATTGGTAGGGGGTATAAGGGATTATTTAGCATTAAGTTATTGATGATATAGATAGTAATAAGAATAATTTTATGTCCATTAATAATATCAAACCTTATTTAAGGTTTATAAATTTCCTATTTGTTGTTTTCCAAATAAATTTGTTTGATTAATTTAATGTGCCTTTTATTGTTTTGTACCTTAAATACAAATATAGAATTAGTGGGTTTGAGATGTTAAAGCAAACTCTCTCCTGAGACATGAAAAGCCAAACATCCAAAACATTGTTTAATTCCAAGAGAGTTGAAACATGTGCCACATGGAAAAAGAATAGAAACGTAAGTTTAATATTTTAATATTAATTAATAAATATATTCAGATCATTTTACAAATTTAACTGTATTTACATAAATATATTTTTAAAAAGAACTTTAATTCATAACAAAACAATTTTTAAACCCAATGATTTTGTCGGTTATTTCAATATTTTATCAAAAAATAATTATTATAATTATAATTCATAAGTATAAATATATATACAGTCGGACCTCTTTATAAACAACTTCTATGCAACAAAAAGCTCTATGATTTTTTGTTTTTTACGTTGCATTAATTTTCTATATAAAAGTGTTTATTTAAAGAGAAAATAATTACTCTACAAGGAACAAAATTCACAGAAATAAGGATAAAGATCCTACCGAAAAACTTAATGTGATTAATAGTGTTTATGCATTCCCTTATTTTCTTAGAACCATTTTTAGGAGTTTCTTGCAGTTGGTTGTTTTTGGGGGTTTCTTTATTGGGTGAAAAAGGTATGGGATAAAAATCTTCCTCTTTAAGAACCACTCAATTTTTCTGAAAATAAATAAATCTATAGAATGAAATTACTTTATAACAATTTTTTTTTTTCGAACCACCAATTTTGTTACATGAAGGTCCGACTGAATATATTACCACATTAAAAATCACAATTACCTATAAATAATATAATAACAAAACAATGAATATTAAATAATAATGCAAATATATGTAGATCATAATTATTATGTTACTGTTTAAACCACATTAAGCATGTGGTAGATTAAAAAATACCTGAACTAGAATATTAAAAGCATTTGCCTGAAGCCAAATCCATATTAGATGGTTTGGTGTTTCAAACATTAGTTTTCCATCCTCTACGAAAATCAACAATCATGCAGAAAATTGTTTGTTTTGTTTATTGGGGACTTAAAAGATAATGCCTAAAGTAGTCATACATCACATGTGGTGTAGATGAAACCAAACTTAAGGAAACCTGGTTTAAAAGACCTTGCTTAAGGAGTAATTAGATGACCAGTTTCCTGCTGCCTAGTCCTGGACCAGTTTCAGGTTTCCTTTGCTCCAGTCTAAACACTAAACATAGGGCATTGCAGTTGGACGCAATGCCCTCCTGGCCACATTTTGGGGGGTGAAACCATCAGTAGGGCGGTTGGATGGATATCTCTTCTGACGGGGGGAACTCTTGGCCCCCACTACTTCACCCAGTGGACGGATAGTGTAATCCTTTTCATCGGACCCAATTTACCAATCTTCTTAAGGAAAAACACTGGTTGGAACTGAGTCGTTGTAAATGCAGCACCTTGTTGAGTGGTGTGTAGACCAAACACAGGGAAACCCTGGCTGGGACCAGAATCAGACCACAGGGAACGGATCTTCTAATCTGCTCTTTAGGGGCAACCTTAGTCCTTTAATGGGCAGAATGACTAAAACAAAGATTTCCTACTTTCAAAGCTACTTTCAGCTCCTGATAAAAGGAGAAAGGGTTACATCCTCTTGCTCACACAGCCTGCACACTGATCCTACAGCTAGATGATGAAGGTGTTGATGCCAATTAAGTTGAAAGTCTCCAGTAAGAATGCCTGTCAAAAAATGACAGGCAAAGATGCAGAGAGATGATAATTCCCGGATCAACATTTTAGATTAAATATTCTGTGGTTAACTAGTCAGTAAATGTTTAAATGTTTTTAAAAAAGGCTTGCAAACTGTTTTCTTGTAGATTATACAAAAATGTTTTTATGTTTGCAGACAAATGTTTGTTGTGGACTAAAAGTATTTCATTAATATTTCCAATTGGATGGTATACAGATCATGTGAAACTATTCAGTATTAAAAGTGAGGAGAGAAAAATATGTGAGGGAGGTTAAATATTTAAAATTTGTTTTCCACCAATGCAGGTTTAATGCTGTTCATAGTTTATATTGGGCTATTAACCTGATGGCTGTAAAGTTTTAACTTTACAGCTTCTACTCGTACTTTTTATAATCGAGTTGTATTAAACTCTACACGGGAAATCATCAACAAGGAGGAAAAGCAGGACAGAATGGAATGTTTTCCTTAAAATTAATGACGAATTTCACATATATTTATACCAACCATTTCTCTTTCACACCATTGAAAAAACACTCGTTTCAAAGACTAATATGTTGTTAAGTAAGAATATAGAAGGGATCTTTAGTCATTGTGATATTGCTTATACTGAAGTAAAGTAGATGTTTGGAATCTCCTCTGTTTATCTGGAGGGCTTCGTACAGTGAGATCCCTCTGGTAAGACCGAACTTCAATAACTTTATCTAAAAATCTGCTTAACTTCACAGATGAACTGCTACCAGGGCTAAGGCATCGATTATCTCGACAATTCTAAAACAAAATAATATTTTAATGTATTAAAAAATATGTAATTTCTTTAAAAAATGGAGGTTTATTTAGTAGCACTAATGTAAGTACAATCAAAGTAGAGCTAGTGTACCTAATATTTTAATCTTGTCTGCTATTTTTTCTACTGAGATTTTCATAAAGAGTCCACTTAATTTTATTAAACTGGCTGTTCCCATTGAAAGCTTGTGTACAAGAGCCTACTTATTGAATAAAGAAATCTGCGAGGTTTCGAAACTAGGTATGAAAAAACCCACTGTATTTCAGCACAACCACTTAGACCATTGGTTCTTAACCGGGGGGCCTCGAAAGGTATTTAGGTACTATATATATTATATTTGGAGATTTAAAGAGGGCCATTTTTTTAAGAACCACTGACTTAGACCACACCACTACTCAACTCGTTAGTGTTTACGGAGCCTCTCTAGTTTGTCTTGACCTATACTTAGCAAGATATATAAATTATTCTTCCTTACTTTTTTAGGGTAAAATAACCTGATATTGGTTAATTTAATTAGCATTAGAATTTCTTTAAAAGTTTGCATAATATTGTAGTTACTCGCGTATCTCAGTTGGTTGCTACAAACTTGATTGGTTGCTATGTTATTGATTAATTTAAAAAATTATGTCTTCCCTTTCAGCTCCTGATAAAAGGAGAAAGGGTTACATCCTCTTGCTCACACAGCCTGCACACTGATCCTACAGCTAGATGATGAAGGTGTTGATGCCAATTAAGTTGAAAGTCTCCAGTAAGAATGCCTGTCAAAAAATGACAGGCAAAGATGCAGAGAGATGATAATTCCCGGATCAACATTTTAGATTAAATATTCTGTGGTTAACTAGTCAGTAAATGTTTAAATGTTTTTAAAAAAGGCTTGCAAACTGTTTTCTTGTAGATTATACAAAAATGTTTTTATGTTTGCAGACAAATGTTTGTTGTGGACTAAAAGTATTTCATTAATATTTCCAATTGGATGGTATACAGATCATGTGAAACTATTCAGTATTAAAAGTAAGGATCATTTTTAAATATTTAAAATTTGTTTTTCACCAAGGCAGGCTTAATGCTGCTCATAGTTTATATCGGGCTATAAGAAAAGTTATTAACTTTACAGCTTCCACTCGTACTTTTTTATAATTGAGTGGTATTAAAAACTTTATAGGGGAAATCATTTGGTAATACTACATAAATTAGGCTGTAAGATGAAAACATTAATAANATAAATATGAAATTTTCTGTAAAATCTTAACTTAAAATAAAAAATCTAAACTCAGTGTTCCTAAATTTAGTTCTTACCATTGAGGATCCAACAAAATTTTCTGTATCAAAATCATCATAATACTGGCGGTTTTTACTATTTGCTTCTTTATTGAGAATCTCCGCAAGCCAATATTTCAAATTTTCATGAGACTTCCGATTGGTTAAATCATGAACCAATATTATACCTAAAAAATATAATAAAAGTTGTAGAAGATAAAGAAAGTGTAAATCAAATAAATAAATTAATATATCTAAACAAATAATAGGAAATAAATGTAAGTATAGGGGCTAATGTGGTTTATGCACTAGATGCATGACAATAAATTGCTAAAGTATACATAAAAATTGCATTACACTTGTTAGTTTCTTACCATGTACGGAATTGTAGAAAAGTGTTCTAGTGTTACGATGGTTGTTACTGCCACCAATATCCCAAAGCTCAATGAAATAAGTTCTCTGGCTTGCAGTACCTTCTTTGAATTCATGAAGTTTAACCTCCACTGAACACCCGACAGTCCAAGCAGGATTGTTTATCGGTTCATTATGTGCTATAAGATGTGTTAATGAAGATTTACCCACTCCTGGATATAATTAACAAAAAAGAAAATGTAATTTAATAATGTAAAAAGGATTTGAAATTGGTTAAAGTTATGTCATAAATTATAGATGGTTAAAAATAAAGGCTTAGAAAAAAGGAACAATGTTCTTAATTTTACTCAATCTCTTAAGCATCTGAACAATCGTTATATATTTTTGAAGTGAAACTTCTTCAGCCACTGTAGAGTGAATTGGCTTGGATGAAACGACATTGTGAAACAAAGTTTGTGATTCGGGACTCGTCCAAGAGATAGATTTTTTACAGGTAAATCAACTGCCGGATAAGTCGGAAGTTGATTTACCTGTAAAAAATCTTTCAATGTGACAAATATCGAACCACCAACCTCTGAATCAGTAAATAAGTGCACTGACCACTACTCCATGGAGACAGATGGTTTTTCATTATGCAGTATATTTATATAAGCGTAATATTATATACATTGACTCTTTAAACTCTTAATTATATGTGACATAATTATATTATATTAATATAAAGGAGGGGACATAAAATAAACTGTATCTAGAACTTCAGTTTCACTTCTAATGCGTGAGAGTCTCACACATATTTTTTTTTTAAAAAAAGTATATATCATGAAAACCAATCCCATGGGTCCTCATTTAAGGGTATATAGAATTAGTGTTCAGAGAGTTAAAAGCAAAAAACTAATCTTCCTAAAAGTCGGGTAAACACTATCAGGCCTCTCCTGAATAGTCATGAATGATGGTTGGGTCATATACCCAGTGCATCATACACTCATCATTCATAAAGGTTTCTCAACTAAATAAGAGAATTTAGGATTAGTTTAACTATTTATCCAGTTGAAAACTTTGTTGAGAAGCTTGCAGACTTTTCAAGCTGGTATATTTGTTAATAACTAGCTTTCACCACACGCTCAGTGCGGGGCTCATGCTAGGAATTAGTGACTAGGTTTCCTATTATCATGTAGGCAAAGCAATAAAATGAAATGCCTTAATAGATTTGTTTGGAAAGCCTTCATAGAAAATAATCAGGTCTATATTATACATAATTCATTTCATTAATAAAAATAAAATACTAAGTTAATCATGCTATTTATTACATACATCATTTACAAACATCCTCCAATTTATAGTTAGGCACGATAAATATCCCCCTTTTTTATAATTCCCTCATTGTGAGAATAAACACTAATTGAAAGACTAGAGTAGAGTTCACTACAACTTAATAGTCTCAAGAATGGGACTGCAAAACCAAGATCAACCAAAAGATTATCTTGATTTAACAATAATTTCTGTAACAAAATCTTCAATAGGGAGGTTATCTTTAACATTTATGTATCCTGGGCATTTGACCCCAGTACAATTCTAGAAAGAGAGGAACTATTTTTGATAACACTCACAAAAAAATAGCAGAGTTCTCAGCAATAACACTAACTGCTGGAATCCAAGGGAAGGCAATGTTATGCTGTAAGGGCGATGGACCATAGTTTCATCAATATGTTAAAACATAGGGAAATTAATCTCTTGACTATAAACGAGACAATGTACCCAATTCTTATGTATAATTGTTGTAACTTTCATAGTAAATTAAAGATAATGTCATTTGTTAACAATATATACATCTTTATAATGATTATGTATCTAGAAAATCTTCCAAACAATAAAAAAACACCAATAATTCTTAACTTTCTATCTTGTGATATTTTATTTATAGCCTTAAAATCTCCTGGTAAAATTAGAATTAATAAATTGACACTGAAATATCTCTGAAAAATAATTATTACTAAAACAGTTACCCATCACTTCACATATTTAACTAACTGTTTTTAAAGCTAAAAGTTTAACATATAAAATAACTCACCAGAATCACCAACAACTAAAACTTTTACTTTGTCAATAGTAGCCATCACAAATCTCACATTATACCATAGAATTTAAAAAAAAGTGTAAATCTAACAAGTTACACAAAAATATATTACAAATAAAAACAATTCGACGTGTTCCGAGCTCACGGCTAATGATAATTTCTCTTATCCTTATCATATCAGTTCAGAAGAAGAACTAGTTATCAACTGATGTTACCCGGGTTTGTGTTGATGATTTTCTCTGCGTGTTTAGCAATTTAGTATAGTATAATATAGTGCCTTTTACTAAAACTTTTTACTTTTACTAAGCTTTTTACTTTTGTGGTGTGATGCTCTTGCGGCTTGCGGCAGCAAGTTGCTGCAGTTAATTAATGGAGGGGGGGGGGGGG
>KZ651458.1:210566-220736 GCA_001010745.2 Gerris buenoi | reverse complement strand
ACAAATGTGCTTTTTAACACAACACCTACTTTCATGTATATCGTTGAAAAACTCTTGAATAGGCCTTTCAATATAGTTATGTAGTGTTTTGTGATATTTTTACTTTTTAGGGGGGTAAAATTGAAAAAAGTCCTTATATAGCTGTTTTTTTACAATGGTTCCTTAGGTTTTGGTTGAAATTTAAAACTTTGTTATTATTTTTTACTCTCCTTTCGAGACGTTTCCGAAAATACCTCATTTATTTTGTTATCATCATTTTGACTTTTTCGGGTAAAAAAAATCACAGCGGTATTGTATTGGCTTGACGATTTTTTGGGAAAAAATAAAGTTTGTCCGATCTTTATGAAATTAGTCATGCTTAAAAATAATAAAAATACAAGACGAAAGTACTCATGGAACTTTCTTTCCACGACTTTTAGTTTTTGAGAAAAAGCCACTCAAAGTTCGTATTTGGCAACTTTTGGACTTGTTGATTGGCAATTTTTCGGGCTTTAAAAGTGATAAATGAAAAAAGAATGGCATATTCGTAATCAACTCGACGGAGGCTTTAAAACGACGTATAGTTTGTATGGGGTTGTCGAAAACTTTTTTTGCCCAAATTTTCCGGCTCGAAATCTGGGCCCAAAAATAGGGAAATTAATAAAAAATTAAAAATATGAGAAATATTGATTCGATTTGATTTAAAATTTGTATGCATGCCTTATTTAATATTAGGAACTCGGAAAAAATTAATAATTGAACATATTTGTACGCATGTGTACTTTTGGTACAAGCGGTACCTAATGTGTTATTTTAACTTGAGATTTTATGTTGTGAGAAACAATGTTTTATTAGTAATGATTATATAGCAATGATTATTAGTAATGATTTAAGTAAGCTTTATATAGCCATTCAGTGAATTTAATTTGTTTTAATATAATGTTGGTACCTATACGAAGTACATGGGTACAATGATCGAAATGCTCAAAATATATCATATAATATATCATTTTACAGAGCTTGAAAAGTACTTTCATTATTGTTATGTACACTTTTTCAAAATTTTACTTTTTAAGGGGTGTGAAGCATAAAAAAAACGATAATTTATCTTTTTTCCGAATTGGTTTTTTAGGTTATAATTTAAATGGAAAACTAATTAATAATTTTTTACTGCTCTTATCGAGACCTTTACAACGATACCAATTTTGATAATATTCGATGAATGAATAAACCACTGCTGCTTCACTGCTGCTGCTCAGCAGAGTAAGGATTTTCTATTCGATAGACTGCTGCGCAGTTGATTTGTTTTGATTTTTTTTGGTTCCGTGTATTGTTGGTTTAGTTAGTCTAATTGTAGCCATTACTCTTGGCGACAAGCTTTCTACATCAGTTTTGCTGGTGTTTAATTTTACATAATATGACCGACCAATGAGAGAACTTTGCGAAATGCATGGGTTTGTCTTTTGTGGGGGAGCATTGTTTTGTTTATTTTTGACACATTTTGACAGTTTTTGATACGGCAACAAAAAAATATCAAGTTTATAGAAAAATAAATAAAAAAATATATAAATTAATCAAATAAATATATACATAAAAAAATAAGTCCAACCAAAATATTAGTACGTGGCCACTAGACGGACGCAGGCTGACCGTAGGTCAGCCGAGACCAGCTAGTACTTCTATAAGATTGTCAAGAGGCCCCCAGTCAGTTCTGAAGGCTTTTTTTTTTTTGGTGGGGGTCCCCCGAAATGTTCTTGCGGGGGTCCCCCAAGGTTTTAGCTACGCCACTGCCCCCTTGTTTAGTTCGTTTGTCCAGATATCGACTGATATCTAGAGCTTATTTGCTGTCCTTTCCGACGAATTACGAAGTTATCGACGAATGTCATTGCTCATAGGTTACCCGCTGCATTAGCCAATTACCAAGATGGTACCCTCGCATTTGGTCTTGACAAGGTTTTGGTATATCGTCCATTACAATAAAAAATAGAAGAGGGCTTAAAATATCTTTTTGTCCTACTCCAGTGCTTGTAGATAATTCTGTGGAGTTAGAAGTTTTGGCGAAGTTTCGGCATCGTTTATCTACTAGATTCCTTTGTGTTGCCGATTTTCTTAAAGATGGTTTACATTAACGTCGAAGACTTTTTTAAAATCTACATGACATAGATAAATTTCTCTGTCAAAATCTTTTGTCTTTCTGCAAGTTGTCTTAGTGATTAGAGTGTATATGATGAGGTCCCGAGTACTTTAATTTAGGCGGAAGCCACATTGTATGTCGTCGAGAAGAGGCTCTTCTTCCGCTCCTATAGTCTTTCCCCCAAGATTCTACAATAGACTTTTCCCACTATACTCAGCAGCGATAAGCCCTTTCCACTATATAAATTTTCAAGTTTAGCCAAGGGTTATTTCTTAATTTCTAATTCCCTTTCTGACCCCCTCTCTTATGATATATATATAAAATATAATTTATNATATAGCATTGATAGGGAGAATGCTACAACAAATAATGATTTCTCTCTATATCTATATATACTTTTTATTAAAGAGCAATACAATTTTATTAAAAAGAAAATTTTATTAATCACAGGTTATCAGTACAAAATAAAAATGTTAATAAATTAACAAAAGATAAATAAGTAAATAAATATCTATAAACGTAACAAATTCTACTATATACAAACAATATTTGGTCCATTTACCAAGGTATTTTGAGAAAATAAATCTAGTTTACCTGGCGCGTACATTATAAAATAGGAAAGAATTAGTATTTTATTTTAAAGTAATATAAACATATAATTATATAAATAAATAATCAAACATTAATATTAGTAATAATAATTTAATAATAAATAGTAATGTCGGTTTTAATATAAGACTTTAAACTTTTTAACTTTTTAAAATAAGAGAAACATATTTTATCTAATATTTATTTACATATTAATATTAAAATTAACAAAAACTTACATTTTTAAAACACATAATATGTATTGTCGGATAAATTAATTAAATTTTATTCTTATATTGTAATGCTGAATTATGAGTAAACAGAATATTTAAAACATAGATTTAAACATTGAAGTTTTTCTTTATATAATTTTATGATATAGATTTATTACACAAAGCATAACGTAATCTTAAAATGGTTAGTTCAGAGATTTATTTGATAATTTTGGTACGAATAAAGGAAAAATTAAACATAGAAATTAGGGGGAAAAATTAAACATAGGGTTTGGTAAACATATAAATGTTTACAAAACCCGCATGAAATATATGTGTTTAAGAATAGTATATGCCGTGTTCACCTTTCATCTGGGTGTAGTAAGTAGAAAATGTATGACTCTTAATGAAAAATCGTACTTTAACGTTAATTTATATTTAATGTTGGATTTTATCTATTAGTTAATTTGTCGTATTTAAAAAAAATAAAAGGAAAATAAGCTATAACTCAAAAGATTCTGATAAAAACATTTATCATTCTTTGATATAGCAATTTACATGAATATTTTGCAAATGTCATATCATCAAACTACATTTGAAAAGTAAGGGAAGCTGACAAATAACTAATACATCACATCTCTACTGAAAATTGAACTGTTGAGTCAGGGTTTTCAAGATCAGTGATATTAGAAATAGAGCTACGACGAAGGAATGATTTTCAATATTAAAATTCTATTATTTCTCCGACGTAGCTCAATTGATAAGAGATTTGGGGAAGATTTAGAAGTCTGGTTTTTGATATCCGGTAGCAGTGTCCATTTTTTATTTGTGATCCCCCTTCTTTACTTCTTTTAATTTGATGATTTCTAAATTCCCTAGGCATAGATTGTAACTATTTCAAATTTTTTGACAAATATCTTGTGTTCAAAAAATTATGTTAAAATGAATAATTTTTTTTCTTTGAGTACATTATAATTTTACGTTAAAATGCTTATAAATATAATCATGTCATTATTAGTTAAAAAAAACTTCCTTAATTTAACAACTAAAAGAGACTAATTTATCTATAAAAAGTAAGAATTTAATAAAAAATACAACCCAAACAAAGTTCTTCGCTATTTTCTCTTTTATGCATTGATTTTGGAATAATATAAAGATTAAGTCAATGAATGTAAGACAATAGTAAAAAGTGAGATCCTATCATTAAATCCAAAGCAATTTTGAAACACCTGGAACAAAGGGCTTTTGTTATAGCATTGATAAAGAACAAAAATTAATAAGTAATTCCTTCTAATTAAAAAAATAAAAAAATAATAAAACAAAGAGACTTCGTGTATTAAGAATACATCATAATTGTACTCTTCTCTTGATTGAAGTACTTAATAGAGAATTTAGGACAAAAATAATTGTTTTAATGAATGAACAATCTATCTACAGTTTAGTTTTTTATCCAGGTGTTTTAATGTGCTTGCTCGGGAAGATATCTATTTTTGTCCGCAAGATCTCAATTGATAAGACAGCGTATTTCGGTAGTCAGCTTCGTAGACATCTGGGATGACTCCTTTAGCCGCTTGGTTCCACACCATGTTGACTGAAGCCTTCCCTGTCACCTGTTCTTCGAAATTAATAAGCTGGCTGAAGAAGCTAGTGTTAGGCCTGATGCAAGGTCTAGCTTCTCTCACAGTTTCGTAAGCTTGCTTCAGGTTGAGGTCCTTGTACTTTACGAGGTAAGCAAGCACTAGAGAGGGTGATCGGCTTACTCCAGCTACACAGTGTACACCAACTCGACCTCCTCTTTCCAAAACCTGAACAAATAAAAATGAATGTTTTGTCAAAGCACAGTCACAGATAAGTTACATATTTGTCATCTCCATGGTTAGATATACCATGGTTACTGTTATAGTTTCATCCATAATGTACTAATTTTATTTAAGGCCATAATGTGTGACTACTTTTATTGCCAAATTCCCAACTGTACTCATGCCATTCTACTTTGTAAATCTGACAGCTCAGATTAGCCAACCAATGTGAGGGAAAAAATAAAACCACTAGGTGGTAATCTTAAGGTTATCAAGTGATATTTTTGTTTGCCTAGTTGCCTAGTTGGCCCGACCTATTACCCGCCAAAATCTCAAGCTCTCATTGGCTCCCCTCCCGTTTTTTTTTTTTTGTTTTTTTAATTTCCCACGCTGTCAGATTTACAAAGTATAATGGCATGAGTTAGTCACCTATATTAATCCATACATCCCCAAAACTATTAATTCTAGTAAATCTTTATTTAATCATGTAGACCCCCGCTATTAAAGGATATTTTTGATCCGCTTATAAATTTGATATTTTTTTTCAAGATAGTGGCAATTTTCCATTCATTTTTATAGTTGCTATATATTTCCCGAACTATTTTGACTAGAGCCTTGAAATTTGGACACAAACATATTTTATTTTTGGGATTTTGATATCTGACAATCTGACTTTCTAATTGAAAATGGCGGTCGGCGGCCACATACATGTTTACAAGTGAATTCCCCTTAATAATGTATTCATCTCTAGATCTCTGATATCGTTAACGTTAATCGTTAACGCTAGAATAGCCAAACTTGACGTAGTACTTCCATTATTGATAAAGACGTTCAGTTAGCAATTTTTTTTGTAATCCGCTAATTTAATTCAATATAGCGGATTTTCATAAGTAATTTTTAATATTGTAATATCTTGAGAAACATTTGATGAAGGGCCTTGAAATTTGGAAATGAGTAATTTCTTATGACATAAACATTCCCTGTAAAATGATTTTATAATCTGCTGATTAAATTCAAGATGAAACTCAATTATAATTTTAAAAGAACAGCATAATATGTACGTATAGTATTAAGCTAATGAAAAGTTATNTTTTTTTTAATATTGAATCTCTTATATCTATTAAAAGTGCTAACAATTATTTATATTTATTAAAATTATAAATAACTGGAGATAAAATAATATTGTCTGTATCTCGGCACGGGAGTAAAGAGTAAAGTGCTATAATTCCTCTTGCGATAATTATCTCCCTCAGCTGCGCCTTGGGAGCTAATTATCGTTATTCCCGCGGCTACACGTCGGGAATTAAAAAGTCTAATTCCCTCAGCTTCTTCTAGGGATTTAGGGACCGCGGTTCCTTCAGCTTCGCCTCAAGAACTAACTTATTCCCTCAGGGAATAATGGCTTACTTTACTCCTAGGTGCATAAAAAACTATTTTGCTTCCGAGCTTACCGAAAAATAATGGAAAGATTGTCATTGCAATAATGTATTCATCTCTAGATCTCTGATATCGTTAACGTTAATCGTTAACGCTAGAATAGCCAAACTTGACGTAGTACTTCCATTATTGATAAAGACGTTCAGTTAGCAATTTTTTTTGTAATCCGCTAATTTAATTCAATATAGCGGATTTTCATAAGTAATTTTTAATATTGTAATATCTTGAGAAACATTTGATGAAGGGCCTTGAAATTTGGAAATGAGTAATTTCTTATGACATAAACATTCCCTGTAAAATGATTTTATAATCTGCTGATTAAATTCAAGATGAAACTCAATTATAATTTTAAAAGAACAGCATAATATGTACGTATAGTATTAAGCTAATGAAAAGTTATCGATTGGATTTGAAATACAATCTTGACCCATTCATAAGCATAAGGGCTCAGAGAGCTCTTAAAATAAATATAAATATTGGGACTATTGCCAATGTGGCATGCATTCGTATCGTTCACCTGCACATCCGCACTTCAATCTATTTTTAAAAATACATTTGTACTGAATAACATGATAGTTAAAGAGAACTCATAATAATAAACTATATAGCATAGAATATCTGTAGACATAAGTAGTTTTATGTAGCCGTGTTATTTTATAATGAGTTTCAAACTTATGATTAATTTATATTTAAGAAACAAAAAAATAAATTAAATTGGGATAAACACTTAATTATTTTAGTTGATAAATTGTTTGGAACGAATTAAAACTTATTTCTTTCCCTTTCAATGACTTCATATTGTTTTTATTTTAAATTAGATACTTAAAGTAGATTAACAATTCATCTACTAAGTAGTTAGCAGGAAAAAATTCAATCCAAGCGAGGAAGAGTACAGTGACGGTAGATTTATTTTATTACGCAAACAAAATATTACCCCACTTTAATAAATAAATTATATCTAGGTCTAGGTAAAATAATAAAGGATTTTGTTATCTAACACAAAAGTAAACAACATTTCAAGTGGCATTTATTGAGGATAATAACTAAACTCACTGCATAATATGTATAAAAAGTTTATTCCACACATTTGAAGATTATAAATATGTTTATCCCCAGTATGGAGAAAAGGTTAAGATTTTGGATTAGGTTAGAGGGACTAAAGTAAGAATTTTCTTCCCTGAACTCAAAAAGTAGGGAGAAAAGGTAAAACAGGGAGAAAAAGATGGATTACCAACTTAATTGTTTTACAAATAGTAGAGAATAAATGGCTAATGTAATGAAGTTGTTGAAATCAGGGGATTATATATAGCATTGATAGGGAGAATGCTACAACAAATAATGATTTCTCTCTATATCTATATATACTTTTTATTAAAGAGCAATACAATTTTATTAAAAAGAAAATTTTATTAATCACAGGTTATCAGTACAAAATAAAAATGTTAATAAATTAACAAAAGATAAATAAGTAAATAAATATCTATAAACGTAACAAATTCTACTATATACAAACAATATTTGGTCCATTTACCAAGGTATTTTGAGAAAATAAATCTAGTTTACCTGGCGCGTACATTATAAAATAGGAAAGAATTAGTATTTTATTTTAAAGTAATATAAACATATAATTATATAAATAAATAATCAAACATTAATATTAGTAATAATAATTTAATAATAAATAGTAATGTCGGTTTTAATATAAGACTTTAAACTTTTTAACTTTTTAAAATAAGAGAAACATATTTTATCTAATATTTATTTACATATTAATATTAAAATTAACAAAAACTTACATTTTTAAAACACATAATATGTATTGTCGGATAAATTAATTAAATTTTATTCTTATATTGTAATGCTGAATTATGAGTAAACAGAATATTTAAAACATAGATTTAAACATTGAAGTTTTTCTTTATATAATTTTATGATATAGATTTATTACACAAAGCATAACGTAATCTTAAAATGGTTAGTTCAGAGATTTATTTGATAATTTTGGTACGAATAAAGGAAAAATTAAACATAGAAATTAGGGGGAAAAATTAAACATAGGGTTTGGTAAACATATAAATGTTTACAAAACCCGCATGAAATATATGTGTTTAAGAATAGTATATGCTTAGCGCCGTGTTCACCTTTCATCTGGGTGTAGTAAGTAGAAAATGTATGACTCTTAATGAAAAATCGTANGGAGATAAAATAATATTGTCTGTATCTCGGCACGGGAGTAAAGAGTAAAGTGCTATAATTCCTCTTGCGATAATTATCTCCCTCAGCTGCGCCTTGGGAGCTAATTATCGTTATTCCCGCGGCTACACGTCGGGAATTAAAAAGTCTAATTCCCTCAGCTTCTTCTAGGGATTTAGGGACCGTGGTTCCTTCAGCTTCGCCTCAAGAACTAACTTATTCCCTCAGGGAATAATGGCTTACTTTACTCCTAGGTGCATAAAAAACTATTTTGCTTCCGAGCTTACCGAAAAATAATGGAAAGATTGTCATTGCAGTCAGTCTCAATCTTCAGCATTGTAATAATAATAATCCCGAATTGAAACATTCCTTAATAGAAATCTCTTTTTCTTATCAGGGGATGTTTGATATCATGTCTCTCTATCGGTCTAGCGGCTAAGTCTGTCGTTCAATATGTTTGCGTATGCTAACCAACATATCTTAAGAATGATTTGATAGATTTCAATGAAATTTGTATGGTAGGTTATAATAAGCCATTGTTGGTCCGACATAATTTTTTCCTACATAACCTTCTGCATTTAATTAATTTTCTTTCACATGTGCAACCACTTTTTCTTGTTAACACCTACGAGTATGTCTTTCAATATATCTTGTGAATCTCAAATATATGTTTGTGCCCATGTGGAAGAAAAACAAATGGACGAAGAAGGTTGAAATTTGAATTTGAGATCAGTGTTATTAAATTTTTTCGTTCTTCAGAACGACTACATAGCTTTCTTTATACCTTCTGTAAGCTGTAATTATGTAATTATGGGTTTTAAATCATAACAATATTAAGATAAGAAGTGAGTAAGTCAAAGCTCTGTGACAGGTCTAAGTCCTTTATTGGTTGTTCAGGCCAAGATTATTATTATTTAACAGCAGAAGTTAAGAATAAGAAATAGTTGTGTGATGACTATCACAACAAAAAAAGAACCCCCCCCCCCTACTCAGATTATTACAAGGGTTATTGCTATAAATTTTATTGAGTACACTTCACCTGTGGGTTACCCATTAATCACTTAAATGCCCCTCTAGCTCAGATTCTATATCAATACCCACTGAGAGATGCGTATTGAAAGATATCATAGCCTAGTCCTAGGTCAGGAATAGGATCGTAAATTTATTACGCTGTTAGAAATATTTGAAATTGAAAGCGTAAAAGTAACGTGAACTAATAATAGCGCAGCTGAGTTTAATGCTCAATTTACCAGATAATGACTCTGAGGTGCGCATTTTATCGACCACCCAATGTGTTGAAGAAACTAGAAAACGAATCGAATTAAAAATATCACCTCGTTTATTTAAATTCCTTTTCTTTGACAGTAATATAATAAAGTCAACCTTTCGCTTCAAGGAGGGTAGAATCGCGTCAATGATCCGTGGTTTTAATGTTTAATTTTAGATTACAAATAGAAAGAGAAACGTACAGAATGTATTATTGCTTTAATGGTTCATGCACTATAGTTTCAATATAAAAATATAACCCGGTCCAAAAGTCATTCTATTATTGAATTAGCTCGAGTAGTTAAATATATAAAAAAAAATGTGTGAGGCTCTCACGCATTAGAAGTGAAACTTAAGTTCTAGAATGCATTCCTCTCTTTCATTTTTTGACGAATTTATTATTTCAGGATTAAAAAATGTTTATGGGAAATTTAATTGAAAAAAAAAATATTGCTATGCTAAGGCAACCGCATTTATTCCAATTATTAACGATAAATGTTTGTTTTGATTTGCTGATCTTTAAATAGCGTAAATTCTCGCGTATAATTAACTTCAGGTGTTA
>KZ651458.1:197464-209503 GCA_001010745.2 Gerris buenoi | reverse complement strand
GAATAGGAATTTGGTTGAGAGTGACTGAAGGACATGTTCCTCGACGTAGCGAAAAAGTGACATGTACACTTTTACGTTCGTTAATTTTGATCCTCCATTTTCTCAACCAAGGGCCCAGGAGATTTAAGTGATTTTGAAGTTGGTCTGAAGCTAAAACAGGGTCTTCGTGGGTTGAGAGGATACTTTTATCGTCGGCGAATGTTGATAGAATTGTGGTAGGATATTCAGGAAGGTCGGAAGTGTAGACGGTGTAAAGGAGAGGACCGAGGATGCTGCCCTGGGGGACACCAGCCAGCACGGGGTAGGTTTTGGAAAAGGATTGGTTTTGAGTGACTTTGAAATAGCGCTCACTGAGATAAGATTTAAGGATAAGGAGGTATGTAAAAGGGAGGAATTGCTTGAGCTTCCACAGCAACCCGGCGTGCCAGACCCGATCAAAAGCTTGAGCCTCGTCGAGAAAGACGCCCGAGCAGTACTGTTTCCGCTCAAGGAAGGAAGATATGACATCAGCTAGGCGATGGCACTGTTGTTTGGTAGAGAGTTGGGATCTAAATCCTAGTTGATGATTCGGAAGAACATTTTGGGACTTAAGGATAGGATTTAATCTTCGAAGGATAAGTTTCTCGAGGATTTTCCCCAGTACTGGAAGTAAGCTAATAGGGCGATAGGAAGATGGGCTATGTGCAGGTTTATTGGGTTTTAGTTTATACTAATTTACTAGTAAGTACTAGTTTGTACTAATAAATTTATACTAATGCCATTATATTTAGTAAATATGACAGCTCATATTGCCCAACCTATGTGAGGGAAAAAAATAAAACAACTAGGTGGTTATCTCAAAGTTATCCAGCGATACTTTTGTTTGCCTAGTTGGCCCGAACAACTAAAATCTCGAGCTCTCATTGGCTCTCCTCCCGTTTTTTCCGATTTTCCCGCGCTGTCAGAATAACAAAGTATATAATTCAAATAGCTGACTATATTGTACATCTAATCGTTCTATGGTTGCACTTATATTTACTGGCTCTTGTGGAAGTGACGTTGATTTTTTTTAAAAATGTGATGTAGGACTTAAACACAATCAGTAAATCAGTCAAATATATCAGGCTATTTCTTCTGCTTACGAATTGATCATATTTAGATTCCAATGTCCCTTAACATTACAAAAAATTTTTACAAGCTTAGCAATTTTAGATGTAGCCTATATGTATGCCAAATTATTTCATTATTTTGAAGAGAGCATTCTCGTCGTATTCAAGTATAAAAAATAAGCAAATATGACCCCTCTGTAATATTGTAAACAAGCAGTAAAATTACAGATGAAAAGATACTATATTATCTTTAAACACATCTCTTTACCATAATTGGTTAGGTTAAATTGATAGGATGAGACATTATGTTTATTTTGAAAAGAATTATATCCCTTCGAGGAAAATTCCTCAACTAATAATAAATCACGTACTCAACTATTCTATGAAGATATTTATATCTTGGGACGAAATAATATTTCTCGTAGCTGTCGATTACGATAAATCTTGATGCTGGTTTACACATCTGGATACAATCCAGACAATTATAGACAGTGTGTGAAATTTTCGAGGAAAAAGATGAATTAAGGGGGAAAAAACCGAAGAACGATGAATTAAAGAAAGAGAAAAAAAAGTGTTTCATTAAAAAATGTATAATGCAGTTGAACGAACTTGAGTAATATTTAAAAAATGAAGAAAAAATAGGGAATCGAGATCTGCGTTGAGTTTTCGGTCTGAATAAGCTAATGAGAGCGACAGGTGAAGGAATGCGGCGCCTCCCTCTCATATTTGAAATTATGCCAACATTTCTCGTTTAGTACAATTTTTTTTTTAAAAAAGTCTAGCATTAAACAAATAGTAAATTAAAAATAAAAAAGATTTAATTAATAAATACAATTAAAAGAAGGATAGAACCGTTGATAAAATTATAACTTTAATTCTATTGAGCTGAGTTCTCTTCTGAATGTAAAATATTTTGAAAAACAGCTGTCAGACTCTTGTGCTCATAAATTAGTTTAACATATAAACACGGATGATTCAGGGAATCACCTTNAATAAACAGAAGATATATTTTAAGAAGTAAACTATATTGGGGTGCGTGGGTGTCCAGCCAGTGGAATATCTGAGCTATGAGTCTACAAGGCTATATATATTTATACAATGATCCCGTCTGTCTCAAACAGACTTTTAACCCCAACATTTTTTATCCTTTTATGGGAAATATAAATTTTTGCCACATTCAGATACTAAAAATAAATCACTAGACTTCCACTTCGCTAAGTAGCCGCTAATATTATTTAAGAATAGAAAATATCACAAGAAACTTAATGCAATCTCTACAAGGAATTTTTTTAATGTTTACTTGAAAATTCGCGTTTTAAGATTATTTCACAAAATGTATGCATCCAGTATTTATGTGTTCACTAATTCTGCACTAATGAAGCAAGAATTTATTTGTTGAACACTATGTTAAGAAAGAGTAAAAGATAATGAGCAATAGTACAAAGAAGATTCTAAAGGCCCCCATACACGATTTAACATTTTGCGCAAACCTGATGTCTGGCAAATTTAGGCGATACACGTCAAACATCAAACAGCCCCATATAATGTTTACGGACTATACAATTAAAAGAAGGATAGAACCGTTGATAAAATTATAACTTTAATTCTATTGAGCTGAGTTCTCTTCTGAATGTAAAATATTTTGAAAAACAGCTGTCAGACTCTTGTGCTCATAAATTAGTTTAACATATAAACACGGATGATTCAGGGAATCACCTTATATTATTGTGCTGAGCGAAGCGAAGCTCTTATAATTCACTTTGCATTTGGTTGGACACATACTCGTCCTAAACGGTTGAGCCTATCCGCACAAAATTCGGCACGGTCATAGTGACCAACCACCGGAAGGTATAAATGTAAATGGTACACAGGGGTACGGGGTACAAAAGTTAAAATAGTATTATGCCCTTCATGATGCATGTCGTTGGAAAGCTCATTAAGAGTAAACTTGTGGTTATGTTCATTTTTGTCATATTTTCATTTAAGAGGGAGTAAAACAGAAAAACAGGAAAAAGGGGCACCCGGTAGGAACGAAGTTCTTAACGCTTTTATATAAATGATAAAAATCATGATAAATCATATAAATGAAAATCATAAAATTAAAGAGGAGTTAAGGCAAAATTAAAAGAAAAACTTGTTATTATCTTTGAAGATAATAAACCTTAAATCTTACAGTAAATAATGAATTGTAAATTGAAAAAAAAAAAAAANCGCGTGCTATCGCGTATACTTTAATGATTTTAGACTTTTGAAATCCATTATTGTCTCAAAAAATGTTTGTCTCAATGAATAGATAAAGTTGGATTTTTCCCGACCTATAATTCCGATTTTAATCAATAAGTTCACGTTTACGCGCGAAGGCTTGAGCGGATAACGTTGTCCCACCAACACGTCCTGGACATTGGTAAAATGAACATGCCTACCAAATTTCATAAAAATCGGTGTACTATTACTCAAATTATCGTCACACGTTTCAGGGGACGTGGACAAACAGACCGAAAGACAGACAGACACGATACCAAAAATGTTCCCTGATGTCTGAAACGGATTTCTGTCTTAGAATTTTAAAAAATTGGAGTCATACAATTTTTTCGTCCTCAAAAGTGAACTCAATGCTTCCGTTACATTCGGTAAATTCGGAAGCAATATACTAGTATATGAGAGTTTTAATGTTGGACCGACCTATTTATTTCGGTATGACCATCGATATTATCAAGGTCATTTCTAAAACACTACCATTGAAACAAATTAATAAAAAAATAATTAAAATTTATAATGGAAGAACGATAATCTTTTTTTAGAGGTAAAATATACCATAATTATTTCGTTATCCGTCCTCATTATCAGATAGTTTTAAACGCAAAACCCGAAAACTGTGGATCCATAATGAAATACAAAACAACTGTTTAACTAATTTTATTTTTAATTATTGTTTAAAAAATCATGGTCCTTAAATTATACACTATTTTAAAAATTAATAAAGATTAGTTAGTTCATTAGTTGCCAATTAATGAACATCTTCTGAAGGATAATTGGGCAAGTGGAGTTGCTGTGAATATAAAAATATAAAATTAATACCTCTTAAAAAAATAATTTTGATTATTCTATATGGCATCCATATATTTAAAGGTCAAAATCCTATGAAATATTAAGATAGTATTAACATATATTTCGAGTAATTTATTCAAGCGGAAGCAGCTTTTGACCATTATTATAGAAACACGCTATAAGTTAAAAACTAAATAGAAACAGAGAGTGGTCAAAATGACGTGCAAATAATTTTTTAATAGAGAGTTTAAATAAGACGTAGTTTTGATTCCCGTGATTCTTCAATTTTAACGTCATTTTAAAATGTCGTATGACTTCATAACTGAATTTAAACAAGACGTATAAAAAAGACGTAGTGAGGAGGTTATAGGTAGGTTACGTTTAATCAGGTTATATTTATGTTTTTGATTTCTCGTATTTTAGAGATAAACAAAAATAACGTTAAAAAATAAAGTAAAGTCCTCCTAACTCCTTGTTACACGTGTAATGTTTTTTCGTGTCGATTTTTAGTAACGCTTTTCGAGTTCATATGCCATAGCAAAGAAATGAAAATGTCAAAAGGTGATACGACAACAGTGACAGATTAAAGTATCACGTCTTATCAGAGTACGACAATTTTATACGTGCGCATGCGCAGTAGTTTTGGCCTCGGAAAGACGTATGACATTAATTGAACATATTTAGGCCGCTCCCTGACTTGTCGGTACGACATCGGTGCGGTATTTCTGCTTTACCGATAGCTTACCGAAAGCATGCCAAAAGCATACCGAAAGCGAAAGCTTACTGATACTGCCTTCATCTCCTCACTTGTCGGTGTCGGTATACTTTCGGTAAAATCTTGCAGTAACGGTAGTGTCGTGATTATGTCGTCGTCAGAAGAAGATACCAAAGTAATTTGAATGTCCTTCTCTGTTGCCATGTTTGTAATCTCGGCCACGCTCAAAGATAGAATGAGAGGAGTTTATTAATCTAGTACTTTTTACCGCTTATGTTTTTACTGGATGTTTTTACCGACTCTCGGTATACCGATTCCTTGCCGCACCGCTCCCACGCATGTGCCCCAGTCAGTCCGCTCCCTCACTTGTCGGTACGATATCGGTGCGATATCGGTAAGCTCCCACTCGGTACCGAGTCGGTAAAATTTTTTACCGCGTGGTAAGGAATCGGTATACCGAGAGTCGGTAAGGACATGCAGTAAAAACATAAGCGGTAAAATACTCAGGGTGGACTCATTAAAATACAGGCGCTCGGTAAAAAATCTTACCGCATCGGCATAATATCTTACTGATACCGCACCGATATCGTACCGACAAGTCAGGGAGCGGCCTAAGTTCAACATTTTTGAAGGCCTTCTTAGATAGTTAACTATCATTTTTAATTTGTCAACGAATTATGAAATAGAATTTTTGAAATTTTATCCCTAAAAGGGCGCAAAGGAAAAGGTAAAGTAATATTGACAACTGATATATTTCTAAAATTTACTAAAATCAAATGGACAAAACAAGGCGAAATTTCCATTTTCATTTCTTAATCGATTAAAGAAGGTTGCTTTAGATCTCTATAGTATATACATATTATAAATAAACAGAAATCGAGCACCAAAGTATTAAAAAATAAAAATTACTAATTTTTATTATATTTTTGAAAGTTTGGAATACATGGTATGTTCATGACATACATTCGAGAGACGAAGATTTTATTCAATGAAAGGACAGCCAATAATACACGTCTGATCGACTGATTATTAAATATACTTTTTATTTATTATCGCAAAACATAAAGGCAAATTTGGTTCAAAATCTACGTTATAATTATAATAAATCATAAAAGATTCATTAGGTTGAAATAAACAGAAGATATATTTTAAGAAGTAAACTATATTGGGGTGCGTGGGTGTCCAGCCAGTGGAATATCTGAGCTATGAGTCTACAAGGCTATATATATTTATACAATGATCCCGTCTGTCTCAAACAGACTTTTAACCCCAACATTTTTTATCCTTTTATGGGAAATATAAATTTTTGCCACATTCAGATACTAAAAATAAATCACTAGACTTCCACTTCGCTAAGTAGCCGCTAATATTATTTAAGAATAGAAAATATCACAAGAAACTTAATGCAATCTCTACAAGGAATTTTTTTAATGTTTACTTGAAAATTCGCGTTTTAAGATTATTTCACAAAATGTATGCATCCAGTATTTATGTGTTCACTAATTCTGCACTAATGAAGCAAGAATTTATTTGTTGAACACTATGTTAAGAAAGAGTAAAAGATAATGAGCAATAGTACAAAGAAGATTCTAAAGGCCCCCATACACGATTTAACATTTTGCGTTTGCGCAAACATCAAACAGCCCCATATAATGTTTACGGACTGTGTATGGCCTCAAGAACTGTTATCGAATTAACCCTTTTAGTTTCTAATTCTAATTACAACTTGAGTTTAAAAAAAAAAAAAACCTCATTAAAACACTTTAGCTAGTATAAATCCGAACATTATGTACTCCTAAAGACTAAACTAAGCTAACAATTATACAAGAGTTAATATGTAAATACATACTGTCGAAATTATACTATAACATCTTGGAATGCAGAATCGTAATTCAAAGAGATAATTAAACGCACTATTTAACATGTTCCATTTAGAATTCTATTTATATCTAGGTAATATTCAATTAATTATTCAAAGCTTCTGAATAAAACAACATTAATATCGTTAACATTTGCTAAATACTTATTACCAAGTGGTTGTCAAAAATTAAACTTATTCTTGTTAAGAGGGCAATAACTAATTGACAATTATATTTCCCACGATTATATAAGTTTAACTTCTGTTAAGCGTAATTTTTACCCACACTGTTCATTTGTTTAACGTCAATTTCACATCCAATGTATTCAATTTAAGTATCCACAATGATCCAAATGATCCTTTTACCCACATCATCGTATCTTTTGTTATTTATTGTTTTATATTTTTATCAATTTTGATTCTAAAGTTAGCTGAACCGTACAGACAGACACAGGAACGAAATTATAAGGGTTTCTTTTTTTTTGGTTTTTAAAAAAAGGTCGAGTAGATCCATTAAATGGCTAATTTCCCTGTCCTATAATGATGTAATACTATGCTGACACATTCATCATAATTTAATCTTCATAATTTAAAGAGTAAAATGCGAGAAGTACTAAGCCGTTAAATCTTGCCTAATTGCTTTCTCTCAATTAAATTTGAATAAAAAAAATAAAATAAAAAAACCACATAATGCATGCTCTAATTACTAAGAATAATAGTCAAACATTTAATTTTATAAATCACAAAAGAGTTTTTGTCAAGAAAATTGTTTAAATAAATCATCTATGTAGTCTCCTAATACAGTGTGGTAAATTGCGCTTTTAACCGGCTCATTCGATCCTCAAGTCTTACATCATGTATCTAGGCAACAATAAGTATGCAAACAAATTTAGATAGAGCTTGTACATTATATTTCACATAGTTGAAAACATTGTTCAATTTATGTTTAAATTGATTAAACGACAGAAACATTCAGGTCGTTTTTAATTAGAAACGACTGAAGATTAATCACGTATAATTTCTTAGAATAGTCTATCTACTATTTCTTAATAATTGCTTACATTTTTTTTTTTTTTTAAATCCTTTACTTTAAATCTATTTAGTTTTATTTTAATCTGTGTACATTGCTAATTGGGACAATGAACTCCATAAATACACGTGCTTTAAAAAAAATTGTATTTTAAACAAAGCGGAAGGGAAGTGTACAAATTTAAACAAAACAAATTAGTTAATAATAGATTATATATTGATGTATTGTGAGAAATTTAGCGCTCTGGCTGTTAGCCATAGATTTAAACACAATGTAGACTCCTTGATCGTAAGAAAACACACGCTTCTCTACATTCCCTTGGAATTGAACTTCACCATTTATCTTCTTATAAATATTTACCATCTAATTATAATGTTGTTAAGGTACAGTTACCTACTNGGTGGAAAAAGACTGACCGCACCAGGTGACAGAAGTCCTGGCGACGCCACTGGTGTAAACGCACCTTAACTCTCTCCTCTATCTCTGGAATTATGCTAGGGGTAATTTTTCCAGTTACGCATAATATAAAAAATGAGAGATATGAATAGTAAATGATTTGTGATTTAAATGAGTTTTAATATTAAAACTTAAGAAAGATAGATTGCCCCTAAGTTCATAAATTTTCAACAATAAATTATTGCTGAACAAGCGTTAAAGGCATCACTGTCATTGTAATAACAACTAACTTAATACACATGATTAATATGTATATTAGAATTAATTATATAAATAAACTCTTGTGCAGATGCTTTTTGTGTACTTGTGTAATATATTAAGCAAAGCATTAAGATACAAAACAATTACATCTTTAATGTAAAGATCAATCAATAAATATAATTTACTTTATACTTGCTTAATTTATTTATTTATTATTATTGAACTGAGTAGGATCTGAAGGAGGGGAATTGTGTTATGTATTGTTAAAGTTTTATTCGACTGTGATTACATATTAAAAACAACTGATAAAACATTTTCTTAATATAGAGAAGTCTAAATTGTATCATATACACAAGTACTACAGTAAAATTTACTAAAGCTACATTCCCTTGGAATTGAACTTCACCATTTATCTTCTTATAAATATTTACCATCTAATTATAATGTTGTTAAGGTACAGTTACCTACTTGTGAGGTTGGTCAGGTATTCGTACCTACTATAGATTATATAACCTTGATGTTCTCTGTCCACATATCTTTTAATACTGTCTAATAAAACTATAAAATATCGGCTATTTAACTGCGAATTAACGAGTATCAGATCTTAAAATAGAAATACTCCGAGATATTTGAGCACAATAAATGTTCCGTAAAAGATTGAAGAAATGTATTACGTTAATATAATCTTGTCTATAGTATTTATACGAGTGTATTCATTAAAAATTAACCTACAAATAAACTATTTATTTTTATTCAAGCTTACATAAATTATTTTTAACTGTAACAAAAATTGTACATGCTTTTAAATAACATTAATGTGTGCTTAAAAAACATGTATGACGTATTTTCAAAACTAGATGCCCGAGTGCCTAAAAGATGATAAAATTACTAAAAACTAACTTTATCTATAACAATGGGTAATATGATTGTTTTGGGAAATCAACCTTACATTGGAAACTTAATTATCGCTGGCAACACTGATACGATTGCTGATGAAGGCTTCCCCTCTCCCTGGATTATGCCGGGGTCAATTTTCAAAGGTACATAAAGGTGCGTTTACACCTGACATTAATTGCATGATATTTATGTCAGACAGAAATGTCAGAAGTCTGAGATTTATTTTTCTACTCTCAGCTATAAGTGTCGACACTTCTATACCAACAGATGTAAACACCGATTATTTGAAAATTCAAACTCCTCTTCGTACATTTATTGCAANGTAAGATTTACTAAAGTTTTGACTTTTGACACTCAGATTGGCCAACCTAAATGATGAGAAAAATAATGCCACTAGGTCTGTAGGAGGGGTGGAGCCGGTAACATTTTTGTTTGCCTAGTTGGCCCGACCTTCTAAAATTCAAAATCCCGACTTCTCATTGGCTCCCAACGGATTTTCCCGCGCTGTCAAAAGTCAAAACTTTAGTAAATCTTACTGTACAACTGACCTGACATTGTTTATGAATAACTATACATAAAAATAACAGTGAAAAACTAACATAAAGAAAATTTCAATAAGAAGAGTAACAACTTACAACTTTGAGTGATCTTGTTGTTTTGGTTGCTGCTGAGGCTGTGGTTGAGGCGGCAAAGGAAGATCAGTTTGAGCTGTCATCTTCTTTAACTTTATAAATTATTCTTAAAAATACAATGTATATAAGAAAAATTGTATTGTCTTCTTAAACTAGACTTTTAAAGTTTTTCTTCTTAAAGTGATAAAAAACTGAACAAGCTTCAAAGAGAGTATATATTTATTACAGTTTAAACTTTGTTATTGAAGCTAACAACATAATATTATTTTAACACAAATAATTTAAAATATATTGTTAATAAAAACAAAAACAATATCAATATTATGTTAAAGGTTTTGTTAAATTTAATTTAATTTGAATTAAATTTTTGCCTAAAACGCAATCACTTCAAATGTCTTATCGCTTTTTTGGCTGATGACTTGTTAAGTAGATAAGTTCGGTGTTATCGTGAATGATATCGTAGATAAGTCGCTGGAGAGCTGTGAATAGTAATCTGGTGAAGACGTTCTGGTGACTGACGAGTCAGGCCCCTTGCCCTGGACGTGGGGGAGGAAGCGTCCCCCCCCCCCGGGGGGGCACTGTTTACTCGGACCCTTGCCAAATATTTGCCCCACCAGGTAGAAATACAAAACACGGGGACCTAGAAACTCGCTTTTTTTAAGACCGAAGGAGGGGGGTAACGGTTTTAACATATAAAAATATTTTAAAAGCTTGAACCTTGGCATTCTCCACCTCTAGCCCCTCATTCACCTCTTAGGAATCTTTTACAGGACATTCCTTTTCTTTCCTCCCCCCTTTAATCGAAACATTTGACCATGTTTTAACAACAAACTTGTCCATACAACAAACACCCAATTGTTCATTTCACAGTGCTATTGTACCGTTTTATCCCCCTTTCCCCTCTAATGTTTACTGTAAGTTGATTAATGTCTTTTTTTAAAAAATAAAAAAAACTTTACGAAAAGATTAATAAAAAAATCCTCTTTCTCTCTTGTTATTTGGTTGTACAAATTGAAATAAATCGTTTTTTTATGAACTTGACAAATTAATAAAAAGTTTGATTATATATTATATATGTATATGTATATGCATTAGGAGTGAATGCAACTTGTATCTTTAGATAAACAGTATATATGTGTTATTTTTTTTTATTGTCAATGTTTTTATCTGTTTGTTGATAATAATTGATGAATCCTTCAGTCCGGCAATTATAAAACTTTCATTATACTAATAAATAAATAAAAATCAGGAAAGTATTTACACCCAAGTACATTTTAGGGTTTTGTAGAGTATTAAGCATAAACGTTATTATACAGGGTGGTCCAAAAGTCCCCCCATCCCCCTCTTAACTTTTGAATGGTTTGAGATAAATTGATAAAACTTGGGGGATCTCTACCATGCAAACGAAAGCTTGTTTTCATACAGTCGCCCGTCGCCCACTAAGGGCCAACCGCCCCTCTTTGCCCCCAGCCACCCAACTTCAAAATTTCAAATTGGAGTCTATATTTTTGATAGCATATTTGGATTCTACGGTGAAAAATAATAAACTTTTACTTGGGACTTTTTTTCTATTTCCAATATTTTGCCCCCTACAGGGGGGCAAAGGTAGCAAAATAACCCTTTAAAAAAAACAACACTTATATCGTTTAAAATCTAAACAGTTTGAAATAAAGTAATAGAACTTGGGAGATCTGTACCATGTAAAGGGAGGTATGTATTCATCCACTCGCGTACTAGGGGCAACCACCATTTTGCCCCCACACGCTGAAATCTACAATTTTTTTTATTCCTTAGCCCCCCTTTTGGAGGAAAAATATTATTATCGGAAGGGTTATTTTGTTATCTTTGCTCCCCTGTAGAGGGAAAAATATTGGAAATAGGAAAAAATCACAGGGAAGTACTTAATCCAATTACTTTTTAGGGTTTTGTAGATGAGTAAGCATACCCATTATGTAAATTATGATTTCTTGTCTTCAATCTAAAAGTCCCGGGTTCGATCCCCCGGGGGGTCACAATGTTTTTTATCAGTAATAAACCAATAAGGAACGCAAAATTTAAAAAAGCAAATATATATTTGTGTCCTACTCTTCAGCAGCTTTCATTTGATACCCAAC
>KZ651458.1:152523-165049 GCA_001010745.2 Gerris buenoi | reverse complement strand
TATTCGCAATATTTTAGCTTTTCTGTTCCATACTCTTTAGCAGAGTACAGCGTATGTTACTTCGTTGGAAAGCTTATGAGTTGGCGCAGTTTTTAAGCTATTCATAAATATATGTTGACTATGCGGACAACAAAGTTATAGAGGGTCATATTTTTGTTGTCATTTTTAATAAAATATTTTATTAGTTTTTATTGGTTGTATTTTCACTTCAAATGGAGCTACAAGAGTGAATGTTTAGGATTTTTTAAAGGGAATTTAATGCTCTTTCCAACGGTGAAGACTACATCTTTTTAGCTATAATAGTTTTTGAGTTACAGAGCATTATCTTTAAAAATTTACAAATATATCGAAACTATATATATATCGATATATCTCGAAAACGAAAGTCGATAGGACATGTGATAATATAACATTTTTGGTAGCAAATTTGATATAGAATCACACCCTGCTCTGTGTCCCTGTTGAGCTGGAACACCCTGTATAATTTATAACATTAATATATAATTTTGACACCATCAAAATTTTATCAAAATCCAATTAGTGGTTTTTATGTTATGATGATTCGCAAAAATGTTCAACAACTGACACGAGACCAAAAATAAATATAATGACCTAAAACGGAGTTCCTTCTAAAAAATTTTGAATTTGGAGACATAAAAAAATGCAGTCTTAAAAGATGTCTCACATTGCTTCCGTTATAACATAGGGAGCAAAAAAGTTGAGGGACGTTAAGATAACTCCAAAGTTAAACAATTTACTTACTAAATTATAAAGTTAAACAAATCAAAAAAGAAAAGTTATGAACTTAAAAATAAAATGTATTGCTTTTATACCCTTCTCCAAAAAAAGTGGTTTTTCGTCTGTCGTCTGTGCAGACGCGTGGAGCCTAAGCTACTAGACCGATTTTGACGATATTTCGAATACATGTTCAGAAAAATCGTAAGCCCAATCGAAATCGTGATATACATTTAGCCTAAAATTTGGAGGCACTACCCTTCAAAAACAGAGGAAACATAAATTTGAATCTAACGATATTCGCCGTTTTCTGAGGTACTGATGAAAATTGAAAACAAAAAGTAAACAACCACCTATTGAACGCTTTTTAATTGTTAATAAAAAAAAAATAATGCAATATTATGAAATTTAAATACAGTTTCAAAATATAAAAAAGTTTTTCTAATATCTCTCTGATTTTTTTTGTTAAAACTTGTATAAGCTGCAAATGAACCATCAACTTTGCACTTCACAGAATTGTTTGCTAGCGGATTCCAAGCCACTTTGGCTAAGCATTGGCTATCACTTGGTTGACAATCAAACACTTTTCTACAATTAAAAATTGTCTGTAACCTCATCAAGATTATATTCGAACACAACCAGTCTAAAAGCTACGAGGAAGAAAGTTTAAAGTGAAAGCTTGATATAAACCTTTCAATTTCTTGGACGAATTACTAGCAACGTCATCGCTTATTTACACAGAGTGACTCCGTAAAAGAAAAGAATGCAGTTTTATTTTAGCTTAGTATGCAGGTCAGTCGTACAAACATAATATTTTCACCTTTATTTATAGCAAAGGCAGGATGCGAGTATGGTTTATACCATCTGCATCCATAGTTGCATCGGTGTCAGGAAATGCTTTGGCAATAGTTCAAAAGTTACGAATCTGTGCGATAGAAACGCCTGTTTTCTGTCGTCTTCTTTTTTTATTCTTTCTTTTTTTATCTAAGAATTCTGATTCACAAAATCATTCCCTTTATAATTTATGAACCAAGCAAATTACAGTCTATAAGATTAGAGTTGGCACAATCAAAAGGCGGGAAAAGATTTTATTGGTCCCCCATGTTGAATGCAACTTCAGAAAAAAAATGCTCTACTCTACCCCTGTTCCACAAAAAAAATATAACATGGCAACATCGATTTACCCTTTTAATAACCCCAAAACTACCTCCACGTTTGTTGTTTCCCCTCTTAGATTGTGCCAACTCTAATCTTACAGACTGTATGTAACATTTATTATTCCGAGTCTTAGTAGAATAATCTACTACGTTCTGCATTAAAGTCGTGTATTGATTTAAATGAATTAATGTCAAAAAAAGAGATTTAACTATTTATTTCTTTTTAAGCTGCATAATTTATCGGGATCAGAATATATTTGGATTTATATATATATTTTTTTTAACTAAGGGGAAATAACTGATATTGGGGGAAACTTGTTTTTTGTTTTACTTGTTATAAAAAAATATACTTATATAATTTAAAATATTTTAAGCATAATCTAAATTCAGATGATTTACTTAGTATACACGACTTATCAGACAACTTAGGAGATATTTTAGCAAAAAACTCGACTCACGTGACAAAACTGATGCACTACTTACAGGACGCTAATTACTTTACTGATATCTAAACTAATTGTTACTTATATACACATTGGTTAACTACTTTTCAATTTAAATCTTGCGTAGGCGCATATAACCATGTTGTTCGGCGCCTAAAATAAATAAAACTAAAAAAAACTAACTTTGTATACTCTATATATTCAATATCTCACTAAAAAATTTATAAAATTTTCGGATTTTTATTTAGTAACTTTTATGAACAAGATAATATATATATATATACAGAATGTATGCCTTTAACCGGATGCTACTTTCCTGGCCTTAAAAAAATACTTATATTTATGTATAGTTTTTTGATATAATTTAGGACAACCTGCGATATTTTTTTAAGAAGCTAAAAGAATGTATACAAATCATATTAGCATACAAATTAGTGTAAAATTTAGAATAAAAAAACTAGCCAAAAAGTTATATTTATTTTTAAACTTCAAATAATTTTATTTTATTTATTTATTTTTTCTTTTGAATACATACTAATTATTAAAATGTCTATATTATTAGTTATACGGCGCTTCTAGGAAAAAATTTTAATCATACAATCGCCAAAATTAATATTTGCTTGAAAGCCAAGAAAAGCACTGAGTTGGGATGTATTCAAAATATATATACATATTTTTTTCTCTCTTCAAAAAATGCTTAAAATAAAAAATAAAATATGAATACGACGAATGAAAATCGTTGGCCCCGAACTATCAAAATGAAAAATCAAAACCCCATAACTATCGACTATATTACAACGATGTACATAAATATAAAGAAATAATAATACAGGGTGTTTTATTGCTTCCGAGCTTACTAAAAGTAATGAAAGCCATGAGATCGATTTGAAATACGAAAATTTTGAATGTCTCCGATTTCAAAATTCCTCGACAGAATTCCGTTTCTGACATCAGAGAGCTTATTTGGTTCCGTGTCTGTCTGTCACTCAATTTTTGCGAACCAACGTATCTCAAAAACTGTTCGTCCGGTTTTATTGAAATTCGGATGGTAGATCATGATTAGCCCATTGTTGATCCCATATAAATTTCAACCTTTTGCGCCCAAAAGTTCTTTTCTCTACATGCGCACAAACATATTGTCCAGAAGATAGCGTGCAAAAAAATGTCTGACTAACATCAAGCTAGAATTTTGTATACAAGTCAATCTTTTAGCGCCTTTTAAGAATATGAGGTCGGCTAAGTTCGTCTGTGGGACATAGCTTGGCAATAGGCGTTTGAAAAAAACAAAACGGTGGAGAGCGGCCATGTCTTACCAATTATGGTGGACAATATGATTATCATGATCCTGAGTACAGAATTAGTTAGTAGACCGACAATCAAGTTGATGTTAGTTCGTCCCTTGACAGGCGACCACGTTGATTTTTAGTAATATTTGAATAACAAACCATTAACTATGAAAACAACATTGACTTGATTTTTTGTCTACTAACTGATTCTGAATTCAGGATCATGAAAATCATACTGTCCACTCTCCACCATTTTGTTTTTTTCAAATGCCTATTGCCAAGCTATGTCCCGCAGACGAACTTAGCTGACCACATATTCTTAAAAGGCACTTAAAGATTAACCTGTACACAAAATTCTAGCTTGATGTTGGTCAGACACTTTTTTGCACGCTATCTCCTGGACTAATACATATTTATTATTTACATCATCCAATTTATATGAAATTTGGATGGTTTGTCGAATTAAGCCCGCAGAGACCACCAGATTTGTTCGCAAAAATTCAGACCGACAGACAGACACTAAACCAAAAATGTTCCCTGATATCTGAAACGGATTTCTGTCTTGGAATTTTTAAATTGGAGGCATGAAATATGTTCGTTCTTCAGAACGATCACATAGCTTCAGTTACCTTCGGTAAGCTCGGAAGCAAAACTATCTGTAAGTGAATTTTGTGAACTTACGAAGCATCCAAGCAGAGGCATTATTCTGAGAATATGGGAGTTCGTTATTATTTATATTATAACAGTTATGTTCTAATATTTTGGTTTGTGGATTCACCGTTTTAAGATCTTGTACAAGAGAGTTTGGTCAATTAGCCTGAGTACGCTTGATCCAAGGTAATAATTAGTCTTATCCTTTTTTAGTTTGCCAGGTATTTGAGATTAATTGCCCGAAAATTCTAATAAAAGATGAAAGGATTTAAGCAAACTCTAAAATACTAATCTGATTGTTCTTATGACTAAGACTTTAAGTACGTGTACGCAAGTGAGCTAAACTGTGCCAAATGACCTAGTAAGCGCTTCAATAACCACTGGCAATAAAATGGTATTTGCTCTAGTCTGAAATTCAGCTTGCCCAATTCCTATATCATTTAATAGATTAAATGTGAAAAGAGATAATTTAGCTCCTAGTTTTATTTTTCACTAACTCAATTAAAAGCTTAAGCTAATTTTTTTAATGTCTCAAACTTTTAATTTTTCATACAATACCTAGGGACGATGCGTTATAAATTATGCGTAAAAAGAAATGATGTACTTAAAAATAAAATACTTAATTTATCATAACCTTATATCCCATAGGGTGTAGAAATTTGACCATGAAATCTTCACTTGAAGTGAGGATTTGATATCCTTCTTTGCCTTTTCTCTTCGGGTCTAGCTTTCGTATAGAAATAACGGAGGAGGGATTAAAACTGTGGTATTTTGATATTTCTCACTTAGTAAAAACAAACTTTAAAATCCTTTAAATAACTTTAATGTTTATTGATAGTAATTTATAAAAACCCATCAATTTTAAATCAAATGCAATAAAAATATTCTTTCATTGGTGTAGCACAGAGCTTCTTTGCGTTCTATTTCGTATACATTAATAATTTTATGCTTTGTTGTATTTAATGGCTGTATTTGTTGTCGAACTGATTCAATTTTCATATCGTTTTTTAAATCGTAAAAATTGTTTTGATTTTTTTACATGAATTAAAGTATCAATCAAGCTCAGACGGTTAAAATTAATCTAAATGATTATTAATTTAATTTTTTTGTGAACTTTATATTTTTGGGTTTATTGTTTTCCTTAAATCTGTACGTCAGAGGTCACGTCTTAGTAATTGCAGGTAGAGCTATTTTCTGCTCGCGCTCGCTTAAAGCAGCAATTATCCTTTTCTTCAGACAGATCTTCAAAATACATATACAACTTATTTACATTGATTATCGCCTTATTTACTAATAAAGGAGTGACATTATTATACCTCAATTATCCGTAATGAAGTACATACAACAAAAAGTTAAAAAATAAATAAATAAAAAAATTGGACAACAAAAATTTACCTGTTAGGTACATAATTATATCCCCATTAACCATACTCTTATATCTGAACCTGTGGCAATAAAAACAATATTTCTTATTTTTAGCTGAGTATTCGATAAAAAGTTGGTACTTACATTGCTTAAAACCTCGTCAATCACATAAATAAAATATGAAAGAATAAAATTTCAAGTTACAATCCCATAATATAATGAAGTTTATTATAATAATATTGGAGGTGGTGGACGAATGTTAGTGAAAGTAATCAACTAGACAAATTATAGGAATTAGGGTATAAATAATCTCAGTCTATAAATATTTAGATTTAGAATTATATTTGTAATAAAAGAAGATTTAGAAATAAATAAATGTCTGTTCCTTTTAAACTTTGAGACATGAAGGGATACATAACATTGTTACACCAAAGGCTTTTCAAAAAATATTGTCAAGACAAAGAATTGCGCAGTGTATTTTCTAAAATTAAACAACTAATGTATTATTCTATTCACCGGAGCCTGTCTTTGAGCTTCCTAGAGTCTAGAGGCCTGACAGTTTGACGCATTCTCGGAGGTGTTGTAATTTTGGGTGCTCTCTATCTCGGTAAAGGTGTCTAAAATTGTCGACGCTAGCCCCAGTCTGTTTGCCCCGTAAACAAGATGAGTCAAATCCTGTGGCCAGAATAAGACGAAGATTCCTACCTTCATTAATATATGCCGAGTTGCTTCTATTTATAATAGAAGCAGGTAGAAAAAAAAACAGGTAGGAAAACAACTTTAGTCTTGTCACCTTTCCGTATAGCATCGTCACAGTAGCTTATTCCGCAAGAAGAAAAGAACTTTTAAAATCTTTAAGAAAACAAAGACTTCATTTTCATTTTAATAGATGCCGTTAATAAAAATAGATTTATACAAGAATTTTAGGATTCTTTAAGAAATGTAATATCAGACCCACCCAAAATTTAACACCTTTGCTTTTCTATAATTAATATACTCATAATAGGAAGGATCATATCTTCTTTTGGATCGTATTCACATTCCTTTATCTGAAACAATATATTGATTAGTTTTACAGATATTCTAATTATGTATTTCTTTTGATGTTGGTATGCATTACACCCCTATTCTGAGAAAAATACCGATGTGTCATATAATAACACAATAATGATAACACTTTTCCAATCAAGTTCTTATCCACCTTCATCCCCCCCTCCCCTTATTTTACTTTCCCATGTTGTTACATGGATATTATATACATATTTTGTCTTATACTATAAAGGAATGTGAATACGATCCTAAAGAAGATATGGTCTATGTATTATATATATAAATTTGTGTGAGAAAGTGACACCAAGGGATGTACCACGTAAGCGTGGCACATAGAAATTGTTCCAATATAAGAAATTACTTCGTTAAGATGTTGACTCGCATTGCGCCATGTCCTGTGCATTGATTTGTTGACTCCAACTGATCTGTTTTGCCAGCCAAGCGCAAGTATGGCGGAATGAGATCAAGCTTGTCTCTGATAACCTCTTATCAAATCAGATGGACCTGGTATAGGTCCAGAGTTGGGTGGCTAAAGGCCGATTTACACGTATTAAGTTGTTAAGTGGTTAACTAAATTTTTAGCGACTTAATGCATGTAAACAATGAATTTAGTAATAAGTTGCAAGTTAAAATTTAGCTNATAAAAAAATTGGACAACAAAAATTTACCTGTTAGGTACATAATTATATCCCCATTAATCATACTCTTATATCTGAACCTGTGGCAATAAAAACAATATTTCTTATTTTTAGCTGAGTATTCGATAAAAAGTTGGTACTTACATTGCTTAAAACCTTGTCAATCACATAAATAAAATATGAAAGAATAAAATTTCAAGTTACAATCCCATAATATAATGAAGTTTATTATAATAATATTGGAGGTGGTGGACGAATGTTAGTGAAAGTAATCAACTAGACAAATTATAGGAATTAGGGTATAAATAATCTCAGTCTATAAATATTTAGATTTAGAATTATATTTGTAATAAAAGAAGATTTAGAAATAAATAAATGTCTGTTCCTTTTAAACTTTGAGACATGAAGGGATACATAACATTGTTACACCAAAGGCTTTTCAAAAAATATTGTCAAGACAAAGAATTGCGCAGTGTATTTTCTAAAATTAAACAACTAATGTATTATTCTATTCACCGGAGCCTGTCTTTGAGCTTCCTAGAGTCTAGAGGCCTGACAGTTTGACGCATTCTCGGAGGTGTTGTAATTTTGGGTGCTCTCTATCTCGGTAAAGGTGTCTAAAATTGTCGACGCTAGCCCCAGTCTGTTTGCCCCGTAAACAAGATGAGTCAAATCCTGTGGCCAGAATAAGACGAAGATTCCTACCTTCATTAATATATGCCGAGTTGCTTCTATTTATAATAGAAGCAGGTAGAAAAAAAAACAGGTAGGAAAACAACTTTAGTCTTGTCACCTTTCCGTATAGCATCGTCACAGTAGCTTATTCCGCAAGAAGAAAAGAACTTTTAAAATCTTTAAGAAAACAAAGACTTCATTTTCATTTTAATAGATGCCGTTAATAAAAATAGATTTATACAAGAATTTTAGGATTCTTTAAGAAATGTAATATCAGACCCACCCAAAATTTAACACCTTTGCTTTTCTATAATTAATATACTCATAATAGGAAGGATCATATCTTCTTTTGGATCGTATTCACATTCCTTTATCTGAAACAATATATTGATTAGTTTTACAGATATTCTAATTATGTATTTCTTTTGATGTTGGTATGCATTACACCCCTATTCTGAGAAAAATACCGATGTGTCATATAATAACACAATAATGATAACACTTTTCCAATCAAGTTCTTATCCACCTTCATCCCCCCCTCCCCTTATTTTACTTTCCCATGTTGTTACATGGATATTATATACATATTTTGTCTTATACTATAAAGGAATGTGAATACGATCCTAAAGAAGATATGGTCTATGTATTATATATATAAATTTGTGTGAGAAAGTGACACCAAGGGATGTACCACGTAAGCGTGGCACATAGAAATTGTTCCAATATAAGAAATTACTTCGTTAAGATGTTGACTCGCATTGCGCCATGTCCTGTGCATTGATTTGTTGACTCCAACTGATCTGTTTTGCCAGCCAAGCGCAAGTATGGCGGAATGAGATCAAGCTTGTCTCTGATAACCTCTTATCAAATCAGATGGACCTGGTATAGGTCCAGAGTTGGGTGGCTAAAGGCCGATTTACACGTATTAAGTTGTTAAGTGGTTAACTAAATTTTTAGCGACTTAATGCATGTAAACAATGAATTTAGTAATAAGTTGCAAGTTAAAATTTAGCTAGCAACTAAACAAGTAGAATAGAAATTTTTCTATTTTTCTGTTTAGTAGGTGGGCGTGGCTAATTACTGGACATGCGCATTTAGTTAAATGCACAAGTTTGTCGGAATCTCGCTTATAGATTTGCAGATCTTTGTTTATATATTTTTTAAAAATTATTTATTCGACAAAAATGATATATTTTTTCCAAAAACATACTTTATTTAGTCCAAAATCTAATTTAAAATAATTTTTAAGACAGTATTTATGACTTGAACACATTGTTCAACGTCCATTATTAGTGAACTAAACAGCTTAACTAAATATTAAGTGTGAATACGTGTGAACGCTTTCTAACAATTAAGTCACTTAAAATTAAGTTAAAATTTAGTTAACCACTTAACAACTTAATACGTGTAAATCGGCCTTAAGGGGTCTATCGGGCCCCTGATGAGTCGGACGCAACGAAACGATACTGGACATGGGGCAATGCCGATCCAAAATCTGTGCCACGCGCTTGCGTGATACATCCCTTTGTGTCTTCTTGACTGACTAAAACAAATTATGTAGCTTATTGCAGTGTGCAAATACGGTGTCATATCGCTATATAAATATATATATTAAGAAAGAGAGAGTTGATGGATTTACACGTTTCTAAAGAAAGTGTTCGTCTATATACAGATAAACATGAGATTGTACATCGCCGTACATGTTCGAGAAAATCCAACCCTGAAAAATTAAATTAAGGGCTCTAAATGTTTTTATGAAAATTATAAATTTATACACAAAAAATAATGTCACTCAGAGTTATACCTATTCTCAGATGTTCTGTTCTACTCTATTAGCCGATTGTCACTATGATAGTATAAATATATATGTATATGAGTAGAGAGCGTATAAAATTTCTACAAACAAATATAAGGTCCTACAGTGATTCATTGTTTCAAAATCGAGTAGCAAAGTAATAGTCACATCTCACCGTCAGTCATGACATATTCATTAGCACTTAACTACATGTAATCGATTATCAACATATACACATATATATTATTTTAAAATTAATAAATTAAATTGACAGCTAACATTGCTATAAACTATAAACAAGACGATGATACTAAAAGTTTTATACAAAGAATTCAGAGTAAATATAGCTTCTGCGACAGTGAACGTCTTTATATCTCTGGGTCTAGTCTAGAGGAATGCTTGTGGCAAATATAAATTCCAGACATTTTATTGGCTAGAAGAGAAAACTGTATTAATATTTAGGTTAAAAATTATAGTAAAGATGTCTAGATGTGATGTCACAGTTAATGCGTTGAGATCTATATTGTAATGATGTCATTAGATCTTAAATAACTGGATCGGAGCCAGGCATAGCCAAGCCTTCTCTTATAGGTTTACAGACATAAAAACATTCGAATACGCGTCTCAGTCTCCTTCTTATAAGATATACTGTACACATTCCTTCGTATCTTTGGAACAAGTGCGACGTTATTGCGGGAGCGAAAGGTAGCGTGCAGGCAACGAGGAGAAGAGAACCAGGCTGTTAAATTTAAAAAAATATATATATAATGAAAAGGTCAGAGACCTCAATTGTTTTCGTACATCCATTAGATGAGAGTTTGAAGTAACGCGTAGTTGTTTTAACATTAGCACTCAAGACGAAAAAGATCAAGTTCAGATCTGACATTATTATTCTTTAATGTAATAAATTGTATCAATACTAGTCCAGTCAAATTAGGTTTTTATCTTGCATTAAATCATGTAGTTCCAATTTTTTCAGGAATGTGTAGAGGATGGTCCCCTGAACAACGCCTAATAAAGTCCCATCGATTTCAGGCGCCGCTAGCGGTGGGAGGGGGGGCAAAAGGTCACATTTTTCAGTTTTCGGCGTTTATCTCGAAAACGGTACGTCCCACAGAAAATGTTAAATGTACCTATCCATTTTTTTCCTACGGCCAACAGATTTGGAACTTTAGAGTCGACAAAAAACAGTATTTTCCAAAATAAACATTTATTCACATTTTATTGTTTACATATTTTATTTGAATTATGTTGATATTTGAATGATGTTTTAATAATTTAGTGAGGATATAAAAATTGTTTTGGGGCTATTAGCTGCCGAAGGGTGTAGGCAGCTAGAGCATGCAGCTTCTTGAGTTGTAGAGGGGGGAGTCAGTGCCACAGCGCTCAAACGTGACTTTTTTCATGTTTTTGCTCACATCTCCAAAACTATTGCTTTTAGGGGAAATTTTTTTATTGAAAATTGAAGCTGATAAAATTTCAAACTTTATCCCCTTAATTATATTTAGAACTTTTTAATGGTGTTATTAAATAACGATTAACTATAATCCCTGTCTACCTCCTGCAATAGCCATAATTATATTAAATAATAATTATCTACAAATGCTGTATAAACTGGAGTGCTTAGCGAGCTTTCAAAAACATTTAAATAAAGGATAATTATTCAAATGCAAGATAAATATGATAAGGACTTAATTAAATAAAGATTGTCTCCGTCCTAACCGGCCTTTAAAATACCTTTAAACAATGTATAACATAATATGCTGACTAAAACTATTTCTTTAGTCGTCCGTCATAGAGTCATAGAGGCCGCCATCTTGAAAATATTAAGTTAAATATTTTAATAGTTACGAATTATTTTCTTATTCTTTAAGACTTATTAGGATGCCACGTATAACAAGCCATGCCATTAAAACCTTTTTTGAATTCTAGTTTGAAAATAATAAATTTGGAATTTTAATAGTAATTTACTCTTGACCTAATTTTATCAGTTATAAATTATTTCCCTTCTCTTAGAGGCCTTTTAAATGATGTATAACATGCTTGTACTAAACCCTTTTTTTAGTCGTTCTCCACGTTGGCCGCCATCTTGAAAATATTTAGCGTGGAATTTCCAAAAAGCTATAGTTGACACAAATGCTGAGATGGGCAATATATTGTGGCAAACAGAAACACGACTACAGATATCGCAGAAGAGTCTAAATATGACGTGAGTGTGAGTGGGAAGGAAAGCTTGATAAACATTCAGAGCTCAGAAATTTGATGTCTATCTAACCTTGCTTGAATACTCCTATGTTCTATATAAAATGAATTCTCATAAGATTAAGGCGTCCATGTTAGACAAGGCTTGTCAGAATTTTATTAGATTTAGAAGGTTAGTTTAGAATTCCAGTCCCCTTACAACATAACTTGGATAATATATATTAGCAATGAATTATAAAAAGTATTAAATATATTCAAAAGATATCTATGCAAGGACTAACTCAAATAACACACATGACCTAGTTTATATTTTATATTACGATATATATATATGTATTTACATTTTTTCTGTTTGGCGCCAAAAAAATAAATAAATTATACCCTAAGAATAATATAACTTTATTTACTTCTCAATCATTAAGATTAGAAACTGAAATTTAGTTTTCAATCGTTTTTATAAGGGTAAATGTTTGAAAAGAGGTCACAATTTCATAGTAGAGAAGTAATTTATTCTAAAACGCTGTAAATT
>KZ651458.1:123932-147129 GCA_001010745.2 Gerris buenoi | reverse complement strand
GTAATTTTTCAGTAGTTTTTGCTACTAGAAAGTACTATTTAACACGTAAAAAAAGTACCACTCAAGTACTATTTAAAAAAGTAAAAAATAATAGTATTAGTACCCTTTAGTTAGTAGGCTACGCTTTGTATATTATTGCTTCCGAGCTTACCGAGGGTAACAGAAGCTATGTGATCGTTCTGAAAACGAAACATTTTTGTCTCCGAAGAGAAATCCGTTTCAGACACATCAGGGAAAATTTTAGGTTCCGTTTCTGTCTGACGGGCTGACACTCAATTTTTGCGAACCGCCATATCTTAAAAACTACGCGTCTGATTTAAATGAGATTTGGATGGTAAGTCATAGTCCATTGTTGGTACCAAATGGGTTTCAACCTCCTGTATTGTTTCTCTTCCACGTACGTACAAATATACATTTATGTATACCTATATCTTCAAAACTACTTATTTGACTGATATAAAAAAGCGGGGGGAAATTAAATAAATTTATTTATTAAATAAATTTTACATTCAAAAAATCATAAAATCGCGATGAAGCTATGTGCCTCACAATTGGCAGTCTAATTTTCATCAAATCAAACAGAATGCGCATCCGCATGCCCCTAGCCGCTAGGGAGTGGGGCGGATGCGCCATGTGGCAACGCTAGGCCCTAGCGTTGCCAATATAAACATGAATCACTCACGCTCACCCCACGCACGCCACCGCGCTAAGCAGGGCCGCTGTGAGAATTTCCGGGCCCCTGGGCAAGCAAGCAACTGGGCCCCTTTGAACAAATAACGGCAGGGGGTTCCGGAGGATAACGGAGGTGAGTTTTAAGGATTTCTGAGGGCAATTTTGTCCTTAAAAGAAAAGATGTTTGGTGGGAACGAATTTTGATGTTTAACTAAGATAGGCTAAAAAGTGAGTAGTTTTGTAGGGGGTAAGTGTCATTAATTAAAAAACCTTCTATTACACTTTGTAAAGTACATAATATTAAATAAAACAGAATATAAATTGTTTGCTAAAATAGTAGATTAAGAGAAAACAAATCAAAATAATTAAGTAACGCATTATTATTATTTTACAAACGTTGCATTACTAGTAAAAATATTAATATCAGTAGGTCAATTTGATTTTTCTGTCAGTTTCTCTCCTATAAATTAATATTGACCATATTGAATAAGATAAAAAAGCTAATTAATAGAATGAAACCCTTAAAATTGAAACTTCCATACTCATGACACATTAGGAGTGTTATTCACAATTAGTGATGAACTTAGCATCTGGGCCCTTTGAACAAAAAGGGGGGGGGGTCCGGGAAAACATAATTTCGGGGTCCGAAGTCCTCTCCAGAAATTTTGTTTAAAATTTAAGTGCAAAAAGATTTAAGAATTTTAAGAATTTCTGAGGGCAAGTTTGTCCACATAGGAAAATTTATTTGAGGGACGAATTTCAAATACATAATGTACTGTTGGTTAAGTTTTGTATTTGTGTCTGTTTAATTTCTGTTGCGTGTTGCGTGATTCAACTTTGCCAAACTTTGGCGGGGGGCCAAAAACACAGTTGCGTTCAGAACTGAATGGGGTTCCCTTATAATAGTATAGAAGTATGTATAATACAAGTTAGATTTTATTATGCTCTAAAGGGGCCTTTACCGACATTGGTACAAAGATCCTAGTTTCATGTTGTTTTTTTATTATTATTTGGAGGCCCTTTGACACCCGGGTCCGCCCGCCATTCGGGCCTACAAAAATGCCACTCATCACAATATCCATCTTGCATTTTTGGTTGTAAAAATCTAGGACCGCCCCCCGGAGGCCCAGGGCTCCAGGGGGCCCAGGCCTGTGCCTCCCAATATTAGCTAGGGCATTGGGGCCCCTCGCCAAGAATAAAAAACATTTGCGTTCAAATTGAATTCCTTACAATAGTATAGAAGTATAATTTCAAGTAAGATTTTATTATGTTCTAAAGGGGCCCCTACCAACATTGATACAAAGATGGTAATTCATGTTCAAATTTTTTTTTCCTTCTTCTCCATTTTGCGCCCTTCTCAAACCTGCGCCCTTGGCAAGGGCCACCTTCGCCACAGCCTCGGTACGGCCCTGGAAATCGTAATGTATAGAAAGAAAAATATTGCGATGGCGCAAAAGTTCTATTTTCCATTAATTTTACATAAATAATTCACGTAAAGATAAAATTTACACGTAAAGTTCTCTGATTCCAAACAAGTTGTTTAGAGAAAAATCAGTTTGTCATTTGTTGTCTCTCCTTTGAACACAGCATTAATCCTAAACTAATGACCCGATTTCAATGAAATATAGGCATATATGTTCACAAAATCAAATACCGGGTTTAAAATGAGAAAAATAAATTTAGGGGCTCTAACCCCTCCTAAAAAATAGATTAAAAAATTGAACGGTAATGATTTGTATTGAAATACTAAAAGTTTGTCGATTTTAAATTCAAATCAAACCGTACCTCATTTCCCAACTAGAATCGAGAGTTATTGCAGGGAGAGAGGTTGGGTTCGAATATCTAGAGGGGAAGGAATCATTCGCATAATATTTTTTTTTTTTGATAAAATTACAACGTAAATGTTTAATAAATAATTTACAAATAAACACATCCATTATCTTCTCATCGTATAAATAGCAAAAGAGTGCCATTAACTTCACGTAATACAATTATTATTTTGACACGGGAAAAATAGGTACACGTACACAATGACTTAAGGGGTATTATTTAAAGGTTAATAGGGGGCAACGTGAAACTAAAACCCACAATACAGCTGTGTTGATACTTTAACAAAGCCCTAACAATCCTAACATATCTTGTCGTTAAAGGTAAGGAACAAAATATTTCTCTTAACATGATTTTTCGTGACATCTAATGCGACAAATCCAAAAAAGATAATAATGAATGTCACTTTCATTTATAATAAAGAAACCAGAAACATTCCACATAATTGTCTTTTTCTAAATAAAGAAACAATATCCTTGAAATTCCCTTTTGGAAAACATTGTGCTTTATGTAGGTACTATTATTTTGATTTTAAAAGATAAAACATTAGAACTAGAATTTATTAAATTGTTTCCCCCTTTTTGTTTAATGCAAATTTTTTTTTTTATTTTTTACATTAATTAATGTATCAATTAAGCAAAATTTAAAGAGCGAAGACGGTTGATATTAAGCTAGTGCTATCTTGCGGTCTACTTTCAAACTCAGTTGAGTACTTTTGAAGATATAGGTGTAAATAAATGTATGTTTGTGCGCATGTGCAAGACAAACAATGGGCGTAGAAGGTTGAATGGTAGGTCATAACTACCTTACAAATGTTCGAATTTAACTACCTTACAAAAAATCGAATTTGTAGTTCTTAATATATTATGTTGGTTCGCAAAAATTGAGCGACAGAACGACAGATAGACATGGAACCAAAAATGTTCCCTGATATCTGAATCGGATTTCTGTCTTGGAATTTTGGAAATCGGAGACATAAAATATTTTCGTTCTTCAGAACCATCACATGCTTCCGTTACCTTCTGTAAGCTTGGAAGCAGAAGATTATTAGGGCCGATTTTCTTAACACTGCGCTCATAGTATATTATTTGAATCCTTACAAGAGCAACATGATAACAGAACTATGTTCCAAACAAATAAAATGTAATTTAAATCAAATTATAATTATTATTAACACTGGAAGAGAGACAGAGAAAAATAAACTCTAGCGCCGCGACTTGAGCCACGGGCCTCTACATTTCCAGTGTAGCACTCTACCAAGCACTCTAACAAGCTGGTAGAGCGCTACACTGTAAATGTAGAGACCCGTGGTTTAAGTCCCGGCCCTGGCGTTTATTTTTCTCTGTCTGTCTCCCAGTGTTAAAATAATTTTTCTCTGTCTGTCTCCCAGTGTTAAAATAATTTTTCTCTGTCTGTCTCCCAGTGTTAAAATAATTTTTCTCTGTCTGTCTCCCAGTGTTAAAATAACTTTCCGTAGTATGAATACTACCAAAAACATAAAAAATGAAATAAAATGTAATCATCATTATTTTAAGTGAAATTAATATAATTAAATAGTATAAAAGACTAAAGTAAAAGAAACAAACAACAGAATAATAACTACTGAGTAGTTTTTATTCACTCCCGTAATAAAAAAAAACTCAGAGATATTGAATAAAATATACAACAATAGAACTATGCTAACAGTTCATGAATGTAAGATGTGTAATGAAATTGAAGCAAAAGCACTTTAGAGCAACGGGATAGGAGAAAAAAAGGAAAATCGATAGGGTCGAAACGCACAAAGAAGAGGGAGGGACCTCGGCTTTTCATCATCCTGATTGATCATGACCTACCAGGAGGAAAAAATAAAGAAAAAGGAGGTAAAATAATAATTTTCGGGGGTTAAATTGAGAGAAGCTTGGTTAGGGCGGGGTTTCGAGAAGAAATTAACTTGGTACAAGAACTCTCTGTTGACTCAGAGGGAGGATAAAACGCTTCCTTGAGCCAAATATAAGATTACCGGAGGCCGAGCAAACAAAATGTACAACTAACACACCCGGAGGTAAGCAAACATCGGTGGGGAACTCATGTTGGAGAATCTTACTCTTTTCTCTCAAGGGAGTGATACGTTGAAATATGGCATGAAGTAAAACGGTAGTTAAGAAAAAAGTGGGGGCCAAAAATATGCAAATACCATATTTCACACAAGTCCCCTTGAACAAACTTAACATTCAGGGGCCAAAGAACGAAATTTTGAAAGAAAAAAAAGAACTAACTCTTTTTCCTTTTCCAAGTCACGTGTGGAGTTGAAATAAGAGTAATTTATTCGAGATGAATCATAACTTATCTCTTAAATCTTAACATAAAACTCGCTCTTTGGCCTTATTTAGAAAAATTTAAGTATTATCAAAGCAAGAAAAAGAGAGAGAGAGAGACAAATGGGGAAAATATACTTTTGACATTTTTAAGTATGAAACCAAACATAAATAATTGCTTTAAAGAAAACCTCCCTTCATAATCGATTTTATGTAATAGACATTGCCCCTGGAATGGTGTTGCCAATAAGTGTAATTTAAAAAAAAATCAATAAAAAATCACTCCTTATAAAATTCAGGTACTTTTTATAACTGCACATTTGGGTACTGGGTTGTATCCAAACCCAAAAAGGACAATTTTCTAAAACCATACAAGAGAAAACCAGACCAAATTTCGACAATTCAAGAAAAACGTATTCTTCATAAATTGTTTTAGTCTGTTCCTTCTTCAGGTAGAAATGCCGAAAACAGAGTTTTAAAAAAGTAAAAAAAAAAAAAAAAAAAAAAAAAAAAAAAAAAAAAAAAAAAAACAATACCCCAACTATTCACTCAATGAGACTTAAAATAAAATAAAATCGATCACTCATTTATTAGAATCAGACAGATTTGACATTTTATAAATGCTGGGGGAGAGGGATTCAACTTTCCGACATTTTTATGCGAAAAATAAATCGAGTATAATACTTTAAAAAAAGTTATAAAGCTTTTTTTTTCTTGAATAGTCGAAATTTCGTCCGGTTTCCATGAGTATGATTTTAGAAAATTGTATTTAATAGGGTACATACATCGTGAAGAAAAAGTAATATTATACATTTTTATTTAAGAGCAAGCGGGAGAATTAATTATGAGTGACTTTACTTCGAAATATGATTATTTTGTCAATGTACGTTTAGAACCGATACCGGACACACTGTACATAACTAATGTAAATATTGAGGCATAAACAGCACTCTGTATTTATATGCAAAGTAAAATACATATTAATTTAATAATGCCATATTTAATAAATTTTCATAATTTAGTAACAGAAAATTTACGAATTTTCCACCTAAAACAGCATTATTTATTGTCACTTTTAATTGAGTCCAAAATCATTGCATAAACTAAAATAAAATTTGATTATTTTCATTGGCAAAATCCAAGTTTGATTTAATTTAAAAAAATTATTTATTTTATTTAATGAATAAAAACAATTTTAAACTAAGTAACTAATTTTAAAGCTTAAACTAAGCTCAAGTTGTAAGACGGTTTATGGACTTGAATGGATATTATGTGATGATATGAAAAGCATAATAAGTTAAAAATGAGGTACATCCGCCAATATATACTTCAAAGGCAAATAATGCTAATATAATATGACATTTTATCAAAAATAATATTATGAAGAGAGATGAAAATAACATTTAAAAAGCTATAATTTATAATTAGCCCTTTACATTTGAGCTTATTCAAACCTGTAACACTTTAGTCACATGAGTCAACAAATTTTTAATTATGAGATTGAATCTCCCCTGAATGACTGCTAAAGATTCCCTCTATAGTAAGTGATAGCAAGCCAGTAGAAGCCCGAATATAAAGGGCGAAATATAACTTTATAGAGGCAAAAATTAAAAATGTTGCCTATTTATAAGCAACATATTCATAGGGTCAACAAAGGGGGAACCAAAAAAGAGTTCGTTATAAAAAAATTGAATTTAAAAATAATAATAATAAATGGTAAAACTGGTGATGTTAGTCGGGAATATTCCCAGTGGGAAGGGAATTTAAAAATTGGAATATTCCAGGGAATATTCCCGATGATTTTTTGGGAATATTCCCTAAAAAAAAATGTGAAATATTTAATATTTACGTAGTTAAATTAAATAAATGAAAACAAATTGGTACAAAATTATTTTGAAAATGCTTGAAATGTCCAGAGAAATTAAAAAAGTTTTTTTTTTTAAATAAAAATAAATAAATTAATATATAAACAATAAATTTGAAATAGACAAATGCGGCCAAGTACCAGTTCACAAAACATTTCCGTGCCTAGGCCTATTCCTATTATGCAGAGCCCAATCTGATGTTATAGTGTGAGCCTAATGCAATGCCGGTAGCTTCATCATCAGAATCTTCTTTGCCAGTGTTTTCTCCTAATAAAATGGCTTTCTGAGACCCATTATTGCTGATAAATGTTCCATTTATTTTTTGTTTACAAATAATTAGATTTTCATCACCGGTTCGTTAAAAAAAAGTATACATTAATAAATGCTACAAAATAATATTGTTGTATGTAATAATAATGTGTGTAATAATAATGTGTGTAATAATATATTTGTAAAATGGTTTTCATTGTATTTAAAAAATCATTCATTTTTGAACGAATAATGTTTTTATTTCCTAAAAAATAATAATTGTTTAAGAAATAATTATTTTTCTTCTTATAATATAGAAATCAAGTTTAATTAGACTTAATTTATGTATAATTAATAAATAATTAATTACATAGGCAAAATAACTACTGATTATGTTAGGTTTTACTAAAAACCATAAATTCCTGGGAATTTATATAACTTCCCAGGAATATTCCCTCGATTTTAAATTCCCGGGAATTTTGCATCACTAGGTAAAACATATGTGTGTATATTGAATGTTATTTAGGAAAACAAATTACTTTTTTAGAGAGGTATTCGAATGTAATGAAGCCGAAAAATAGTAATTAGTTATAGCATAAAAAGCGCAGCGAATAATTTGCATTTTAACTTTTATAAAAGAGATGTAATAGAAGTGACAGTACATAAGTAGAAGAGGAGTGGGTACTCTAAGCGGAGAATACATACATGGGAAGAATAGCATTATATATATGAGGGAAAGATTAAAATTAAGAAAGTAACTGAGAAAGAAGGTAATAGAAAGAAGGTGCAGGATTAGCCTTAGTGAAAAATAAGGATAGCACAAGAAGATATATCTTAGACCAGAGAACTCCACTATTCTGGTATAAGTGTCCAGGATGCGTAGTCGAGAGTAGGGCATTGTAGCAGTACGTTTAAATTACATTATAGAAAGATCCACGACTGTAAGGCAAAGGCAAGTATTGCATTTTCCAAGTGAACCAAGGAAGAAAAAGATTAATAAGTAGCAGAGGGAATGTTTGTTGAATGGATGTAGGTAAAAAGCGTAAATAAGGCGGGGATATAAAGGCACACTGTGTATTCCAAGAGTAGGGTAAACTATTCCAAGAATCCCCAACACCAAATGAGGGTTAATTCACTTGAATTCAAGCCCTAAGGGAAAACTTGGCCCCCCATTTCCCCCTCCTAATAAAACACAAACCATTTACCTTACCCCACTCCACGCCTCCTACTCTTCCCTAAAGCAAACGGGAGGGAAAAAAACCGTTTTTAATGATAAATTAATGGGCGAAGACAGGGGGGAAGAGAAAGAAAGGGATTGTGAATAATTTAACTTAACCCTCAGAAAAAAACACAACTTGTTACAAAGATTAATTACCAAAAATTACAAAAAAAGATCCTCACGCATTTTCATAATTTTATGAGAGTTTTATAAAAAGTGCAAGTAACTGCGTAATCTGCTATTTCCTAACAGGAACAATGGAAAAGGGAAGGAAGAAAACAAATGACTACACTCATGAAGAAGATTGTAAATTTTAAGCTATTATCTTAAAAATGACAAAGTTAAATGATCAGTTAAATTAAAAAGAAAAAAAAATGTAAATTTAACTACGCAACCAAAGAAGTTACAATTTTCATAGACAATAATATATATATATATAAAAAAATCCTTGAACAAAAGATCTAAAAGATTTTGAGTTATTTTAGGGTTTCAAATATGTAGTGGTAACTATGTTATTGAGTTAATTGATTTAAAATATGTAAACGTCCGCCATCTTTAATCAATATGGTCGAATAGAATAAGGAAATCATGCAAAAAATATTTTTAAAAAACTAGTCAATAATAATACATTTTCAATTGATTTTATAAAAAAATATATATATAATTAGAATATAAAACTCTTTTTAATTGTCGAAGACATTATTAACGTATTATACGGAAAAAAATAAGAGGAATAACAATAAAAGAGAAATTAAGATACAGGAGTAATAGTAAATAAAGAAATGAGTTACGGATTAATAACATCTCGTAGGAATAAGAAGAGCAATTATGTGTAAATGAAACAGTAGCAGAAAAATAATAAAACTGCAATTAAGTTGCATGCTTTAAACACTCAATCATTTTACTGCCCACTGTTAAAGCATTTTACCAGTAGAGAATATTTATCATAAGTGAATAGCAGAATATATTTGTATTTTATCTTCAGAATTTAATAGACACTTATCCCTTAGGAATGAGTTAATTATTCCTTTAAGCTCCGCATATTTTCCAGTAAATAGCCGAAAACAGCGTAGACTCATAATTTATAAATTAAATGCTTAATAATAATTGTTGGTAATAATTAATTATTCTCTTTTAATTATGCTTAGAAGATTGTCTTTTAATCACCGAGTAGTTACAACACTGATAAAAGGATCTGGGTAGAAATTTAATAATTAATCTTGGCATAAAAATAAATAATATATACATAAATTTCCGTTTACTTTGATAAATGATTAAGTTAACACTCAAAGCAAAACATTTTACAGCTCAAGACGGAGAGATATTAAATAGAGGAATAAACAGAACCTGTAATTCACTAAGTACCAACAAATTTAATTATTAAAATTGTTGTTTGGTCTTATAACGTACATGGAAATGTGACAAACATCAATTAATTAGTATATTCAATTTTTTAGGGGAAATGAAAAGAATCACAATAATTAAAGCAAAAAATAAATTCACGTTCAAACAAGAATTGTTAATAATAGTTCACGTTGTAATCGTCTAGACCTATAGACAGTAAGGTAAGTGAGGTTTCAAATTATAAACATTGTACATATTAAGATAATTAAATGTAATTGTTAATGTTATATAAAAAAATTATGTGTCCATTAGAATAAATTATGATTATAATTATAATTAATTATGTGTCCATTAGAATAAATTATGATTTTAGTTTAAGAATGGTTCAAGAAGGGATGGAACATTGGAACAAGGGATGGTAAATTAACAACCTATTGAATGGTTGTACTACAATTATGGCGGTATGGTTCCACGAGCCAATGCCAAAAAGGGGGGAGGGATGGAACTATTGCAAAAATGAGGCTTTTATTTCCTTGATTGACCTAACTACTAAAGAATTAAAAACCACAAGGAACAAATTCTACTAATTTATCAGTAAGATAGTATTCATAATTGCCAGAAATTAATTAAAAATATATAACTTAAAAAAAAAAATCCAAGTAATGTATTTTATTCTACTTGCTATACCTACTAATAAGCGCACAAAGATCTTTAAGATAAAAAATCGAAAGCCAGGTATATGCAATAGGAATCTCATTATATGAAGGAACTCAGAATTAAGTGTAGTTTTATGGGTGTAACCATAAGACACGATACTAAGAAATCTTGATTCAAACAAAAGTCGTATTATATTGTGTTAATTAACGCGATCTTGGAAACAGTTTAATTGTTTCCTTGGATCCTTCATTCTAAGATTGGATAAACAGAAGTTTAAAACTGAAATCGCGCAGAATTAAATTACACGGAATTAGTAAGGTCTCCGGTTTTAGCTTTATATGAAATTAAGATAATAAAAGATCTTTTAATGTCTGGATTTGACCACGAAACGTTAGACATGAATGTTTTAATTCATTTAGCAGCAGCACCAATTTCATTCTCTAACACCCACTGGCTCAAGTTAATTAATTTTAACGAACTTGAATTTGAGTTTAAAGTATCACTAACACTACATCTCTAAAAGGTGTGCAAGAGTAAGATTGCCTTAAAGGGCATCTAATCTGTACTTTAGTGTGTGAGTTTAGATTTCTGAGTAAAGATTGCTAGAGCATGCTCACAGCTTCAGCTCGTCTAAAGACAGCCTTGTCGTCGGCTTAGGCTTAAAATTAACCTTCTCGCTCTGTTGGATATTATAAAATTTAATTGAAAATCAGAAGAAATCTGCAATTGAATTCTACTCATAAAACCATTTCACAGCTAAACAAGCTTTTACTAAGTATTTGCTAGTAATAGCTATTATAAAACACGCATTCGAGAAAAGTATATACTTTATATACATACACATACATAATTAGAATATAATTGAGAGCGTCAAGTATGTTCAATAAGAGGGCACTTCATTAGATTGTTACTCCCCTTATAAAAAAACAGGGGATTAACAATCTAAAGAAGGTGTACGGAATGATCTTCTTTAGACTCTTACAACCTTTATAAAAATAGAAGGGTGATATTCCTTTGTCCTAAAGTACATTAGACTAAGCATCCGTTTTCCTTAATAGTTATTTAGCCAAAATCATTTTTATTAAAAAAAAAACATAGGGGAGTAACAATTTAAAGAAGTACCAATAAACAATTAGAGAAGAAAACTATAAGTTTCTACTATTTTAGTTTTTAAATTTTATTTATTAGAAAATAAGATTTTTCAGTAGCTTTGTTCACAAAAAGCTAGCACTCGAAATACTAACAAGTCTCTAGGTGAGTTTACAGGATGCGAGTTAACTACAGCGACAGTTAGCAAGAGAGTCAACTTGCATGCCAGTTGATGTCTGTCTTAACACTATGTTCGTGTGTTTACAAGACCCGTGCGAGATAAAGATAAGTGCAACGCGCGCGAACAAGACAGTAATCTTCTTCCAGTCTCACATCGAGGAAACGCCACTTAGTGTTTTGTGATTTTTTTTTTTTTTTCTACGCCCCGATTAACAATCACGTTAGGTTATTAAAGGTCAATTCAAGTATCTGCCTTAAACATATGCAAACGGTTTAAAACTAGTTCAAACTGAAAATCCCATTAGGTTTTACAATTAAACTTTTTACAATTAAAATAAATGACCCTAAATTTCAACACAAATGTTAAAATAAGAGTAAATAGAGTATTAGCATAATAGAGAAGACATAAGTGATTTAATACAAATCGTTCAAAAGTCATTAAAATTCTATTTATCCAAGTGGGATATCTGCCAAAAGTTATTTCCAACATGCAGGCAAACTTCAGTTAATAATAGAAAACATAGCAAAGTAATGGAAATCCAATATTGAAGAGTTAAATACAATTCCAAGATTTTGATGGAAAACAATACTTAAAAAAAAGAGACTGTGATAACCATTTAAAAGCGGTCGAACCTCTGTCCTAATATAACTAAAAAAGAAAAAGAAAAGAACCTTATAAAAATAATCTGCCAATTAGTGTGTCACATAGCTTCCTCGCGTCTTTTTTCGTATACTTTAATGACTTGAGGCTTTTACAACCTATTACTGTAATTTTTATCCCCCGTCATTTAATATTCTTCCGTTTTTTTAAAATGTTTCATAGTTGTTTTGAATTTTATACATGAAATAGTCTCAATTTAGCAAAATTTAAAGGTAGCAGACTACTTAAAGAGCTATCTGCGGGCTACTTTCGACAAACCATCCAAATTTCATAAAAATCAGATGAGTACTTCTGAAGTTATAGTTGTTTGTGTATCTTAATGTTATTTATTATTTATAGTTAAGAGGATTTTCTAGAGTGTCGAGATACAAGAGTTAAAAGAAATTAATGTATTAATTATTTAAAATGTTGAATAATATAACAAAATTTTAATCAATTTTATCAAATTTTTTAAATTGTGTTAAACGTAGGGGAAGCTTTGAATTAAAAGATAAGGCAAGTTTCAATGTAGCAAATCCGAGAATCTTAAACCTTTGTCCTTGGGTTTAATAGAAAATAATAAATAAAGAGAGCAAAGTAAAGACAGATAAATCAAGAGTATATAGGAACCGAATTTACTATGAAATAGCCATTTTTTTTAATTTCTACCAAAAGATAATTTGTCGAAAATAACTGAAAGGATTTTTAAGAAATTTTATCATGTGGCATAAGGCAGTCTTGGAGCCTGTTGCATTGGCAATCTTCTTTGACTTGTAGAGTTGGTGTGATTTTGTCTATCTATGTAGCACTTCTTTTTTAACTCCAACCCTCTCCCCTATTCGACCACGGATTAATTCAGCACCACTAAAAAGTATAGGCGTACAAAAAAAAAAAAAAAAAAAGGAATCACAAATCTGAAGTAGTTACTGGATTTAATATTTTTGCGATGTTTAAGTTTTATTAATCGTTAAGTTTCAAATAAAAATAAAATGTGAAAATCAAATAAATGAATGAAAGAGTAAAATTCAATAAAAACATGTCTAAGACATCAAAATACTTAAAATTATGAAGATTTTTAGTATAAAATAAACCGAATAAGCTAACTTAATAAAATAAATTTAATAATGATAGAAGATTACCTTGATAAAATGAAGAGAGAGTTGATCTAGATTACATGAAAAGCAAAATAAAAATTTATTTAAAAAAAAAGGTAAATGAATGTTGAAATGAAAAGGATATTCAATCATTGCTTGGACTCCGTTCTTCTTGAAGATAACAATACGGAGGACACTGGCCTGAGGCGTGCAAATAGTGTGCAGCACATCCTGAAACAGAACAAAAAGACAAACAATTAACATTTTGTACTGAGAGGGAAACTTGCTACAATGAGGTAAAAACAAGTAAATAGGTAAAAATATTATACACTGAAGATGATATTAAATGACGAAAAGCGTTTGTTTATTATTAATATAAAACTGAGGTGACAATATTGCCATGTAACTCTCTACTATCCTCTCTAGTCATAATTATAAAATGTCCTGTAATGTTAGTCAAAACAACCAATCACTTGTATTATTTTCTGTTCAATACATTTTTCCCCATCTCAATTATTAGAAAAAATAGACTGCCACAATTAGCGTGGCACATAGCTTCCTCGCATCTTATCACGTACATTATTGATTTTATGCTTTTACAAGCCATTATTGTCTAACTAATTTAATTGTTTCTTAAGTCAAAATTTGTTTTAATTTTTTACATGAATTTAAGTATCATTCTAGCAGAAGTTAATCTGCGACAAACCATCCAAATTTCATAATCAAATGAATACTTTGGGAGATATAGGTGAAAATAAATGTATTTTTGTGCGCAAGTTGAAGAGAAACGAATGAGCGCAGAAGGTTGAAACTTATGGGACTAACAATAGGCTAATTATGACATACCATACAAATTTCATTAAAATTGGACGCGTAGTTTTTATGATATAATTTTGGATCAAAAATGTTCCCAAGATGTCTGAAACTGAAGTATGTCTTGGAATTTTTGAAATCGGAGAAAAAATATTTTGGTTATTCAGAATGAAAATATTTGATGTCACCTTCGGCAAGCTCGGAAGCAAAAAATTAGAGAAAGAGAAAAAAATTGTTTCAAAAAAATGTAATGTAATTTAATTTATTATTGTCTATTAAAGAATATGTTCGATTGCAAACGTTGAAAAAAAGAAATGTGAGATATTGTAAAAGGTGTAGAAGGTATAAACAGACTATTCAATGACGAGAATTCGCATTACCAGACAGGCCATTTTACAAGAGCGAATCATTTATCACAATTTAAGCTAATTTCAATTTTGACTGAGGGTAGAATGGAGGGGGGAGCGGGGTGGTTTAGCAGAGCGACGTTCCTCTTCAATAAGGCCTGGCTTGGGATGAATGCCGTGCCTGAGACTCGACTGGCTTTTGTTGCGACTCCAGCTAACTTTTAGGGAAGGTGAGAGAAGCAGGATAAGGACGGTAGCAAAAGGAAGCTTTTGTCAAGAGCAAAGTATGACGGATGGTAATGGGCAAGTCGCTTTGGACTTGTTCTTCTTTTTTTTTTTCAAGTCTCCTTCCTAAAAGAGACAGCGCTAAGTTAAAGAAAAGAGAATTCTTTTCGACTAACACCTCCGAGCTTTCCCTTACTTTATATNCTACACGCGTCTGCAATGACGATAGACGACAGACAGATATATATATATATATAATCTTTAAGGGTTTAAGGAAAGTTGTTTCTAAGGGAAAGCCTACGTTCTTTCTTTCCTAACAGCAAAATCCTTATTTGAAACATTGAACACGTACGAATGGCAAATTTCATTCAAAACCATTTGCCAACCTTCTGGGATTCAATCTCTTACAAAAGCTACTTCAATAGACTACTGATCAACTATTTAACTAGTTTTATCAGTGCTCAAATAAATATTTTTCACCGAATACATTTTTATTATAAGTGTGATAAATGTTTTTAAAGAACATAGTTAACAGGTTAAAGTTATTTCAGATACCGAACGACATTAAACAATTGTATCATTAGATACAAAACAACATAAAACAATTTTATTATTAGACAACGAACAACATTAAACAATTTTATCATTAGATACCGAACATTAAACAATTTTATCATTAGATATCGAACCAAATTAAACAATTTTATTATTACACACTGAACAACATTAAACAATTTTATCATTAGATACCAACATTAAAACAATTTTATTATTGGACACCGAACAACATTATTAAACAATTTTATCATTAGATACAGAACAACATTAAACAATTTTATTACTAGGCATAGAAAAACATTAAACATTTTTATCATTAGATAACGAACAACATTAAACAATTTTATCATTAGATACCAACATTAAACAATTTTATTATTGGACACCGAACAACATTATTAAACAATTTTATCGTTAGACACCGAACATTAAACAATTTTATTATTAGGCATAGAAAAACGTTAAATTAAGCAAAACAAATTCATTTCAAGCAAAAAAGAGACATTTTTCTGTTTAGTTAATAATTTTTTTTTAGAAATATACATAATAAAATAAAGCAAAGTAGAAATAGCAACATTGAGAATTAAGGAGTGAGAAATCCCATAATATCAAAACTAACAAATAATTTTAACCATTCAAATTGCAACTAACTAACGCCACGCCACGTTCATAACTAACAAGAACCCTATCGGATATTGAATTCCGAGCCAATAATTGGAAATAAAACAATAAACGGTAAGTTATAAGGAATAACATATGATTAATCTACAAATGTAATGTAAAAAAAATGATGAAACCAAAAAATTGAACCACCAATACCTACCACCGTTGAATAATTGAAAATAGTATTCCAAATAATAAATTAAATCTAATAAATGAAACAATATAAAAATATCGCCTTCCTCAATCGATTATGAACTACCGCTTAGCTCAACAGCTAAGTGGAATAATTTACGGTTAATTTCTATATGAGTAATTAGATATTAGTATTGTTATTAAGACTGATATTATTATAATGTCATGTCAAGGTAATGTAAAGGTCTTGTAAGAGGGTAATGAAGCAAAGCCCAGGCAGGCAAATTATACGTAACCCGAGTTATGCATGATTAATGACCTAATCAATTATTATTGAAATCTACGGTAATATATTGAAACATGCGACAAACATCGCATACACCGCGCAAGCCTATCTACATTTTAATTAATTTAATCATGAATAGGACGTTTAGAATTAAACCTTTAGACAAAGTAGAGCTGAAAATCCTTTAAATAATATGTCAACTAAAATAATACTGAAAACAAATCGGTCCGAGACAATTCGGACAAACTTTCTCATCTACGAGTTCATAATTACTTATAACCCAGTTTTTTCCATTTATTAGTTTTCTTAGGTACATTTAATTATTATTGAACATATCAGCAAAATATATCAGGGGAATCAAACCCGCTTCATACACGTTTAAAGCTATTATCTCAGAAAACTAGATTTTTCCCTAGAAAACGGCTTATAGTTAGATTCGTATTAAAATAGACTACATTTTAAAATGTTTAAATCAAATTTTTTGTGTTTTTTGGAGAGTAGTGCTCCAAAATTTGAAGCTAAAATCGGTTACGCTTCTCGGTTACGCATTAGGGTATGATTTTTCTGAACAGTGTGCCAAATTTCATCAAAATGGGCCCAGTAGTTCAGGCTACACGCGTCTGCAATGACGATAGACGACAGACAGACTTTTTTAAAAACGATTTTTTTTTTACTCAGAGGACATTAATATTAGTAAATTTATCAAAATCTGAAATTAAAATGTTTGCCCTATCACAATACTTTCTCTTTATATGAGAAAATAAAAATACAAAAAAAACATAATTTGTTTAAATATTGCAAACAAATTTTAAAAAATAAAGCTATTGAACTTTTAATACCTACATTGCACAAAAATCTCCCTGAGAAAGCGTGATCATCGAATTCCTGTCGTAACTTGATATACTAAGAACCAATGAAAATAACTCAGCTTTGCAAAAGGTAATATAAACGTAGTGCTTTTTTAAAAACAAACAAAAAACAGGAGTATCAAAGAGTCGACAATATTGAAAAAGCATTCTATTTAAATTTTGGAGGAAGATTCGGTGATAAATCGAACAAATTCGTCGGGTAATATGAGTAGTCGAGAAAAACCTACTACACACATAAATTCACTTTTAATCCTTTCAATCCAATAATAATGTTTAAAAGATGGATAAAGTAACATTGCTTTTTGGGTGAAGAGAAGGTTCTCTTTCAAACTCATCTATCAAAGCAACAGTTATAAGAAATACTGGATAAAAAAAAAGAAAATCAAAATCCACAAAGGTGGATTTTCCGAATATCCCCAAGCAGGTAAGTTTGGTTAAGGATTCTACGAGAGCCAAGGAGAGAGGAACAAGGTAAGAACTGCCAGGAGGGACCAGAGTAAACAATCCTTGACTTTAAGAAGGATAAATATGTATTTATGCAACGAACCCTCAGGGAATAACAGGAAAAGAAAAGACTTGGCGAGGACCTAGATTGGGAGAACCAGGTAAAAAGGTATAGAGGGTGTAGCACTCGCACATATATATATATATATATATATATATATGAAAAGAGAGAGAGAATAAAGATAATCTAAACCAAAATTCAATATCAGGCAACCAAAGAGACTCTGGGAGATATAGAAATAATGCCGAGGATAGAAGAAATTTCCCAAGAAGTTGAATTTTCCAAGTAAAAAAGGTGTGCAGGAAGGAAGATATAGAAGGGAAAGGACTGTAAGGGCAAGAGGAATGCCAAGATTGTATTTCTTATCGTTGTCATTCAATAAACTCTTCACATTTGGAATGAAGGAGCTCAAGGAAGAGGAGGACTCCGTCTACAGCCCACTTTTTTTTATTTCTTTTATAAGATTCTCCCCCCGATTCTCTGATACAAAGTTACCCCGATAGTCTAGCCGAGAATAAAAAGCCAATATTGAAAGAAGGAATTGAGCTGTGGGAAGGGCTCAAGAAAAAATAAAGAACTCCCTTTCCTTTTTCCGCCGCTGAAAAGTAGAAGGAGCATCGACAAAATATTGACTGCTGAACTTCTGTTTCATGTTATTAAAATATTAGTAGCTTTTGTATCACATGTGGCGGTTTTAAATTAAAAAAAAAAATAAATAAATAAATAAAAAATAGTTTTACCACATGTTCAACTTGGAGCTGATTCAGCACGTTACCCACAACTATATTAATATTGATGAAAAGAATTCTTGATATCAGCTCAATAAACAACGAACAACTTCCAGCAAAAGTAACTTTATATATTTATATTTTTTTTAAAAAATTTATATTTAACTTCATACAGGTTGATCTGCGATGAAATGTCATAACGGAACAGGTAGATTCTGATTTTTTTTGTAAGAATGTGCAGTGTATTTAATTAATCCAACCTACAATATACATTATACATACAAATTTTTATAAAATGTTTTAGTTTTTTTTCATCAACTTAAATTTCATCAACATCGGCCTAGTAGTTTATGTTCTTCACGTCTGCACAAACGATAGACTACAGACGAATATTTGGGGGGAAAACACACTTCTTTGGACATCAAAACATGTAAATTCATCAAGAAATCTTTTTAATTATCACACTACATTCTCTTTAAATATGCTACCTACATGAGAAAGTAAAGAATAGTTTATTTTTCTTTTTCTAGAAATAACATTTCGTAGAAAATAAAAAGGAAACAAAATGTAGCAATGGATTGATAAAAATCATTACCAGCAATCGAGGAATAAATGAAAAAAATATTTTATATTAAAACGTGATTGAAAATAATATTAAACTATAAGAAAGGAAATTAAAAATCAGCAAAGTATTTCCACCACAAGTGAACAATAAGTTCTAAAGTTTTAAGACCAACAACGATTTAGAAATTTTAATCAGAGAAATGAAGTTGGTGTAGTTGGGGCGTTGGGCAGATGAGAGGTTTAATTCGGATCAAGACTTAGTGAACTTACGTGTCTAAGAGAACAGATAAGCTCTACAACTTTCCTCCACCTGAGGCTCTCGCATCGATACAAAGTTCAAATCCAAAAATCAACTTATAATAATCCCCAAAGTAAAACTGCTATATTGATACCAGGTTGGTTATATAAAGTTGTTTTTTTTTTTTTGTTTTTTTTAACAAAATCATGATCTTAACAGAAAATTTACAACTTTAAAGTTTCAAGAATAAATATCTTATGTTATTAAGCCACTTGATTGGAAAATGAAACATAATTTATTGTTCTCCTTTTTAAAAAATACAGCGAACTTATACCAATTTAAATAAATAATAATGATGTTAGCTAAAGGAGCGTCCATAGAGGTTATCTAAAGTCTAAAGGGATAACAGAAATTCTCTCCACATAAATTGAAACTACTTTATTGAAAGCTGCTTTGTATAATAAACTAGTTTCGATTTACGTGGTCACACAAATTATGCTTCTTCTTTAATAATGATGAAAGTAAAAACTTTGTAATCTATGACAACCCATGTCCAAAGTTAATAATACCCTAGATCTTACACAAATTTAACTGAAATACTTTGTTTGATTTTTTTAGTTTAAAAAATCAACACCTACATTTTTATATAATTAAATTTTATCAAAACCAATCTTTATTATACACTTTATACCTACTTATTATTATTATTATATTTTTTAAGAAATAAACAATCTGCCTGGATGAAAAATGATTTCGTAAAAATTAATCTCAAAGATAATAATCAAAAGCTCTGAGGGTAAAATCAATTAAAAAAACCAACTTAAACGAAATAAGGAAAAAAATTATCTTAAAATAGATATGATATGTCATTATGTAGGCGGAATTTAAAGATGGGTATTTTTGGTAAGAAATAATTCTAGTCCACCTACAAGTGATTTGATTTGATTTAAAAAAAAANCGGGGGTTATCCGTAATACGTATATATATATCTGTTTTATGAAGCCACACCTATTTCCTTCGATATGATCCCACGCCACGCCCATTAATCAGCTCTGTTTTTGGTTCTTTGTTGTAGGCGGACAATTCTACAATGATTGTGACAATGTAACGTCTGTTTTTGTACAGTCAAGCGCCAGATACTCCTCCCTTTATAGAGGTGGAGGTCGCCGCTCCTTGTTTCAACGTGTTGTTGATTAAAACTTGTTTCAATGCATGCCTTATTTTATCGTATGTAGTATTTGAAGCAGAAGGTGAGTCACATTTAGTTTGCATTTAAGGCCGTGGATTCTTCGCGAAGAACGAAGTGGTATTATACAACCGTTCAACAAAAGGTTCTGAAAGGAAGTCATCTATAGTAACAGTCATCACCATCACCTACTAAAAAAGTGGGTAGAAGAACTTCCAAACTGCTCCGTTACAGATGGTATTATTATGGTACTATTTTTTTCTACCATTCTGTAGCGATGAGAGCTTCGGATCACGAAAACCTCTCCAATTCGAAGAAAAGGAAAACGATAGATGGATACAAGATAGTAGATGGATAAAAAATAATAATAAAATAACACAACCAAAGCCCAAAGACCTTTGGTATAAAAGGGAGGTTTGTTAATAATTGGAATAATTAAGATAACATATAAAATTAGCCAGGTGTAATGGTGTGAGGTGAAGTATTCGAGTCAGTTTAAAGTGTCCGGGCAGACATACAGGGAAGGACAGAAACTTGACTCTGAATCCAAGATCGGTACACAATTATTCACAGATTTCCAAATTATTTAAAAAAAAAATTAATTCAACATTATTGTCAATCTGAAAAATTATGTTTTGACTAAGTTAAAAATTTATTAATTGGTAAAAAACAAAATTGATTTAATTTTTTATATTTATTCTAGTCTATCCTTGCATGGGTATTTCAGTGTCAATATGCAATAGTAGGTATTATTTAGAATAAAAACCAATGAAAGAAACACCCATTTTTATATGTTTACCAAAAAACGTTACATGGTTGATACCAGTGTAATCCTAATTTTACCAAAAAGATTTTGGTTCTCACAAAAATCCCCTTTATTCGGTTCGTAGATAAGCGAAAATAAATGATAAAATCGAAGGGTCAAAGCTCGAAATCCTTTGTCTCTATCTTTTTTCCAAGGATAATTTTACAATGTTCTTTTACTACCCTAGAGAGAGAAGAGTTTCTTAAGGAACAATACTAGCTGTATCTAGCAAGAGTAAAAGAGTTCAAGATCTTCTCATCGTGACTCCTTCTCCTTTCTGTTTCCTTCTCTTATAGCTAAGCTCAACCTTAAGACATCCATCCTTCAAACCGTTTAAAAAAGCACGATTAAAAACCTTAAACCTCGTCCAGACAGTAGAACCAAACAGAAGAAACGAGTAGAGCAATGATCTATATGCGCATGCTCAGTCTGAGATACGCAGGCGTGCTTAGGACTGGACATGCGCACAAACCAATACATTACTTGTTTCCTTTGTTCGATTCGACAGTCTGGACGAGGCATTAAAAGCTTGACTGCGCGGGACAGTAAAAAAAATGAGGTGGGGAGCCAACGAGAGTACAGTATTTTAAAATCCAAAGCTCTCATTGGCTCCCCACCCCATTTTTTTCTTTCCCGCGCTGTCAAGCACTAAGATTCATTTGGCACAAACTGTACAGTAACAACTAATCTCAACAGGTCTTTTGTTTTTATAGAGTTAAAGTTGGAATAATGGGAATTCAATGTTTCATAAACCTTATTGACATGCAAATTGGAATAATCTGATGAAATCACGAAACCGTGAAATGTAAATAAGTTAATACCTTAATTCCGTGTTGTAGATTGAAGCAATAATGAAGGGATCTTCTAGACTATGGTAATTTTTAGCCGCACATATAAACAGGGGTGGATGGAGAAGGATTATAGTGGGGGGTAGTATTGTGTTACTAAAGGGTACATTAGGGCCGTGGATTATGGGCCACAACCATTAAGCGGTTGAGAAAAAGATAAGGCACCTTACACCTGTATACAATAAGCTTTTATCTAAACCCAGTTATCAACGGAAGTATAAATACCAACGGTGTGAAGTGATGAATAAAAAAGATAGACACCGGACCTAAAACTAGACTATCAGACTACACGTATACATTTCTTTTTAAACACCCCATATGAGCTTATCACTTCAACCTCAACAAAAAACCGGTTCTTAACCTAACTTTATATTTTTGATAAGAGAGTAAAATACTCGTATATCAATGATACGTAGGCACACCTTTAAAAAAATCCAAGAAAACAGCAAATAATATAGGCACGACTATATAGTTCGAGATAAAAATATAAGCTTCCGAAAACAACAAATACAACTCATCCTACACTTAATCTCTTAAAGATAGCAAAATAACCCTTCCGATAATACGTTGTAAAATCTAAACGGTTAGAGATAAATTAATGAAACTTGGGGGATCTCTACCATGCCAAAGGAAGTTTGTTTTCATGCTATCACCCACTAGGGGCAACCACCCAATTTGCCCCCAGGCCACCTCACATCAAAATTTTGACGTGAAGTGTATATTTTTGATAGCAGATTAAGATTCTACGGCAAAAAATAAGAATATTTTACTTCAAACTTTTTTTTCTATCTCCAATATTTTGCCCCCTATGGGGGGGCAAAGGCATAAATATGGTAGATTTCAGCGCCTAGGGGCAAAATGGTGGTTGCCCCTAGTACGCGAGTGGTTGAATACATACTTCCCTTTACATGGTACAAATCCCCCAAGGTTCATTACTTTATTTCTCACCGTTTAGATTTTATAACGATTTAAGTGTTATTTTTTACTATTTCGGAAGGGTTATTTTACAATCTTTGCCCCCCTGTAGGGGGCAAAGTATTGGTGATAGAAAAAATAGTTTCGAGTAAAAGTTTATTATTTTTCACAGTAGAATCCAAATATGCTACCAAAAATATACGTTCAAATTTGAAATTTTAAAGTTGGGTGGCCTGGGGGCAAAATGAGTGGTTGCCCCTAGTGGGTGATAGCATGAAAACAAACTTCCCTTGGCATGGTAGAGATCCACCAAGTTTCATTAATTTATCTCAAACCGTTCAAAAGTTAAGAGGGGGGGGGGAGACTTTTGGACCACCCTGTA
>KZ651458.1:95062-109759 GCA_001010745.2 Gerris buenoi | reverse complement strand
AAATAAAAATTCAATTAATTATCCAATCTTGCCAAATCTTGGCATTTCGACTCTCTACCGATACAATATCATTGTAACAAATATAATAATTAATTTAATGTTACTAATTAATTAATTTTAAATTATTTATTTAAAATTGAAATGAATAAATACCAATATTTCCCTTCAGAACTAAAATGCTAAAATATAAAGGATTTATAATTAAAACTTGGTTTTTATGGGCTGGTATTATTATTATTTTTAACCTAATACTATCAACTAATACTTGTTAAACTCAAAACATTTGCCTTATTTAATTTTTTTGTTAATTCACAAACTAAAATATTTTTAAAATATTCCAATTTATTTTGCTAGCTACTAAAGTGAAAAATTATTCTTTTATATAATGTACGACTTTTATTAATAAAATATTATTCAAATATAATTTTTTATAAAAATAAAATAATTTTCAAGACAAATAATGATCTTCAAATAATTCATTCAAATAATAATCTTCAAGTCCCTTTCATAAAAGAACAAATTTATTTCTATAAAAATAAATTGAAGATGCTCTTGGAATATGCTAAAAAGACCTTTTTGCTAAAAAGACAAAAATTTTCCCGGGGGAGGGCCTCCCTTAAAAGAGAGTCTGGCCCCCTTTTAAAATTGACTGGATCCACCATGCCTGTATACACAATGGGTCACCAACGGGAAGAAGGGCCAGCAACCCCCCTCAGGGCCCCAAGGGTCAAATAATTATTTACTATACTCCCCCTCCCCTCCCAAGAAAAACCTATGTGCACACTGGATATACATAACTATCACTACATCATAAATAATTAATTATAAATTATTACTTAACAGTCATCTACTAATCTCAAAATTCACATTTTACCTTTTTTACACTTGTGTGCTAGGTACGTTATGTTTCGTATGCATCCACACCAAACCCCCCCCCCCCCCACGGGGCCCTTATAGCCGCCACTGGGCCCTCCCCCACCCTAAACACTAAACATCCCTCTCATTTGGTGCACGTCCTGCCACCCTTCCCAGGCATAGCCAAAGGAGTAGGGGGGGGCAAGTGGGGGGCTGAGCCCCCCCCCCCTGGATCCGCCCTTGAATGTAAACAACATACATAATCATTTATATACTTAACAAACACTATATAAGGCGCAATATATGAGTCATTTGTGATTAAATTGTTTTAAAAAACCATAAAACCCAATTTTTAAATTTTTCCAAATATTTCCCCCACCTCTATCTCCAAAGATATTGACACTACGAAAAAAATGAATAGGACCTTTTTGGTAGAGAATTTACTCTAGTTTAATTTTGTACAAAACAGTTTTTCGCTAAACTCAGACACAAGACCTAAAATGCTCCCTGATGTCTGAAAAGGATTTCTGTCTTGGAATTTTTGAAGACATAAAATAAAATTTGTCCTAGAAGCTATCCATTTACTCAAAGGCACATCACTTCATCGAGTATGAACTGGTCACATGATTATTAAATATTGTAATTAGTAAATTAGATGTTTTTATTTCCATAGGGACCATATTTATTTTTGTTTGCACAAACGGTTGAAAATTATACAGAACCATCTGTGCAGATGGTTGAAATCAGTCCTACTTTTTTAAAAATCTTAAGATTTTTTAATTTGTTTTAATTTTAATAAGCGACAAAAAAGCTAACAATTAAAAGTATAAAATTGAAAATTGCCGAGGGCGTCACAAGAAAAAGAATCTTGACGGACGGAGCCTTTCTAAGCTTTCCGATCGGCAAACATCAGACCTAAGTGAAAATCAAATTCAGATCCCCGGGGAGCTTAGTAGGATGGAAAGGAACGGCAGGGGACATAGAAGCCGGAAAAGAGCCCCGACATCCTAAATAAACCTGGGACTATTTTCACTTGGGGAAGCTCTACCAACCAAGCACCATATTAACATTACCAAACAGAACCTAAGGGGAACCCAAATGAACTCGCCACTTGGAAATCACAGTCTAAAGCAGAGTTAGTATACATTAAGCACTTCTGAACCGAAGATTCTAACCACTCAAACACTCAGCGCTATTATACAAAACTAGCATCGAAGAAAGTAAAAGTAGTAATTAAATAACCCTGGGGTGCAATAAGAATTTAGAGGTAAAGATCTAAAATAAAATAGAAATTTGATTGTTTAGTTAACTTTTAGTTTCTAAAAGTTCAAAAAATCCCTTTTGACAGGCTGCGGAGGGCAAGAGCTATAAGGCTTGCCAAAGCCAAAGGGCTGATTCCTTTCGTATAAAAGATAGCATTGAAGAATAAGAGCGCAAGTAAGTTTATGTCAATAGAATTATAAGAAAGCCTCTCAACAAACTGAATGTTTAATTTCCAAAACTAGCTTTCAACCTCTCGGCCATCATCAGTCCCGGTAGAAGGATAAGGGAAAACCCAACGCGGAGTCAGATGAAACAAAAACTACAACCCTAACTTAAAAATCTCTAGTGGCAATGCCGTTACCAGTAAGTGACAAATTTTATAGCTATAACCAAGTTAATATCACGTCAGTAATAGGTGATGATTCTAAGACAATCCCAGATTAAACAAAACTAATTATAAAAATGTTTGATCCATAATCCATGTCAATTTTGTTAATAAAACCAAAGTAATCACATTTAATATAGACTGGTTTCAACCAACATAATTACAATACATCATGACATTACATTAAACAATGACATAGCACTGATCATGACATGATTAAATGGAGATGATTAATAGACATGCTTAATAGATATATGGAATCACGTCTAAGTTTGCAAAACGTGACAGATGACAAATATGTGAAGTATAATAATTATTCAATATCAGCACGTTCGTCAAAATGATAGACGAACAGGCATACTGAGATAAGGTAAATAAAGTATGCTCAATTTTCGGAATCATTATTAATTTTCATGTTACACACTGTGCGAAGTTTGAAACATGTATGAAATGAGTAAAGTTTTGGCAGAGAGTCCCGACGAAGTGTGCGCATGCCCACTCTTATTACAAACAAGGCGAGACTTGATTCATGCATTCCAACAACCTGATTAGTTTCAAAATCAGTTTAAACCAAACTTGAACATCGCTTTCGTCTAAATTAATCATGAAGTGTGAGAGCTCGAAGTTTGGTTGAAATTACAAGAAAGTTTGAGTCGGTAAAACATGGGTTCATACGATATGACTTGAATCCTAGTCTATAGGAAACTAATAATAATAATGATTTTATTAAAAAAATTAATTTTACATAAAAAGAACTTTTACAATAAATACATAATGGGATTTAACTTATTATTTCAAAAAATATATTTACTTAATAGCTGAAAAAGTTATTTTACACGGCTAAAAAAAAAAACTTTTTTAGTATAAGCTAATGTTAATAATATGAAAACGTAAAACTAATGTGTATATAGCTAAAAGAATTTTACCGGGATAGAGAAGAACTTATGGTTAAATAATAATCTCTATGGTATGGTTAAATTGGTGAATTCGACTTGACATGTCTTGTTAGGAGATTTCCAAGAACTGAGCGAGTAATTTGATAGTGGAATATAACACCACAATTTGTTAGTGGGATGTAACAGTACAATTTTTTTAGTAGGTATATAGTATAGTACATTAATAGTATCACCACACTTAATTTCAGAAATAATAAAGTATGACTGAGGATGATCTCATAACAAGAAAGGGTCAAAACGTATCAATTCGAATGATTTAATTTGTATATATTATTCACACCTAAAGGGCCCATCTCACCTAATAAGAATTCAATCAATTAAGGAGTAAGTAGAATGTATCACAACTATTTGTTAGCAGCATAAATGTTCATATATTACCCAAGATGGATAAAGTTTGTAAAGAAATAAGCTAAAAAAAATTGAAACAATTATTTCCGGACGTTACACTATTTTAACGTATTAAGAAAAAATTAATAAAATAAAATAAAATACGCATAATACTCCTTAGAGTATAAACAGGATAGTAAGATGGGTTTAAAAAACTCTTCATTCCAAAATAAATAAGAGATTTTATTTCCCAAAAAAATATAAATGCTTTCTTTACGTAAATTAAATTCGTCGAGCTTTCTCAATAATTTTTAATTCTAAATAAATAAGAGATTCGCCTAGTTATGTAGAATTAAACTTTCTTTAAAATACTAGTCCTTGACATCTATTAATGTGATAAATCATTTTAAGTTTTTAAATATATATATAATTTCCTAAAATCTCTTAATTTATATTTGCTCCAAATAACAAGACTACGGATGATTAAGCAACAAGTTCATTATTAAATACATTAATTAAATATTTATTTTTAATTAAAAGTAGAGGAAACAAAAATTCAAAATATCGATAGAGGCAGGAGTGCTTATAAAGATTAATTTATAAACTTTGATATTATACATTCTGAAAGATGAATATAAATTATAGAAAATCGGATGGAACTAATGACAGGGTTTATAAATTAACAAATCTCATGTGTTTTTCTTTTTAAGTATGCAAATAGTAAAGGAGTGTAGAGTCACGGTTTGTGTTTTACAAATTAAGCAAAACTTGAAAAACAAGGTGGTGAAGTGAAGAGAATGCAACGCGTCTGTTTAAACAGCAATTGAAAAACACAAATGGTGAAGGGAAAATGCTGAGGAGCAGATGGAGTTTAAGTTTACAATAAAACAAGGTAAGTAGAAGAACCTTAGTTTACTCTTAAATTCCGTAATATTTTCAAGCATTTAGTTAAACTTAGTAAAGAAAAACTCAGATTAAGGATAAAATAACCCCAATTTTTTCCTTCTTTAGCTCTTGCATTGGGCGATGCAAAACAACCACTTAACCACTTATTTTTAAATGCCAGGACACCTCAACAAGAAGCAAGACAATCATCACAGGAGAACTAATTGAGCTCTAATTGAACTTTAATTGAGCAATTTAATTAAATTTAAATAGCTAAATTAAGTAATATTAAAAGTCATTATTAATTGATATTAAAAATGTTTCTTTTATTTTAATAAATATCACTTTTAGAAAGATTATTATATGGTTAACCCACAGTTATCATGTTTTTTTGCTTGTGTTGTTGATGTTTAAAGGTTAATTGTTATAAAATTGGGTACAAAAACGTTATGTTGTAATTGTACTGTAGGAAGGTGATTTTAATGTTGTTTGGAAAAAAAAAAATTAGTAACCATACCAAATAAATGGTAGGAATATAACGTAATGTAAAAATAACTCTTTAACTAATTTAAAAATTACTTTTAAGTTTAAGATTAAATAAATGTAATAGTTAAATACTTGTTAGTTCATTTTGTTGACTTGCCTACCCATTTACTCAGAGATACATTAGGAAAAACTCAAGTTTTCTCAATTCAGAATAATATTAATTCAGAAATACAAAGTACGGTAAAGGCACCTAATATGGCACAGGTAGGTAATATGGCATAGTGGATTTTCTCTTGAACCATGAGCTAATTTCTGTCAGCGAATGAGTCAACGAAGTAGTTATAATGTAGTGCTGCTAGGGAGATAGTGATATCCTCCTCACAGTAATCTCAATATTCAGCCATTTCCAAAATATAGTGTCAACAAAAGGTTATAGTGATTCCTTTTGATCAATCAAAACTAATAGGCCAGTCAAATAAGGCTTTTTCGGGGAATTAATTTCCAGAAAGCTGGAAATCGTTTTAATACCTTCGTTTGGTCCTAAATAAGTGTAATCTAAGTTTGCACCATCCCAGGAGGTGAGCATAACTTTTGGGAGCCCAAAAACAAGTAAATTTTTGCACTTTTTTCAGTTTTTTGCTTATAGCTCGAAAACAGTGAGTCAGACGGAAAATGACAATCTATTCAATATTAAAGACGGTTAAATTCTGCGTCGAATGAGTATGTAAATCTTTAAATTCGGTTCAGTAGTATAGCCGTAAGCAAAAGTTAAAAATTGGGAATTTTTTACTTTTCCTCACTATTAATAGTAGGAAAAGTATTGTTTTCACCAAAATTTTTGTTTTTTTTACCAAATTTCAACTCGATCAGGACCATTTTCGATTACGACTTTTTTTGCTGACTCAGCAAACTGGGTTCAATATGGCGGAAAAAGTTGATTTTCCGGGCGGCACCACTACAGGTAATGACCGATTTTTCTGCCAAGTTTCAACTCTCTAGATTAAATACCTTGAGCGCTACGATGATAACACACATACATACACACACATACATACATACACATATACATACGTCATGCTGAAAACCACTCAGGAGGTTTTAAAAACACTTAAAATGGATAATTCCTTTGAAATCTCGAAAAAAAACTTGGGTGATAATACATTTTCTACTATTAGTAGTGAGGAAAAGTAAAAAATTTCCAATTTTTAACTTTTGCTTATGGCTATACTACTAAACCGAATTTGAAGATTTATATACTCATTCGACGCAGAATTTAACCTTCTAATATTGAATAGATTGTCATTTTCCATCCGACTCACGGTTTTCGAGCTATAAGCAAAAAACTGAAAAAAGTGCAAAAATTTACTTGTTTTTGGGCTCCCAAAAGTTATGCTCACCTCCTGGGATGGTGCAAACTTAGATTGCACTTATTTAGGACCAAACGAAGGTATTAAAACGATTTCCAGATTTCTGGACATTAATTCCCCGAAACAGCTTTTTTTGGTCTAATTTGACTGGCATATAATGTAATTTAAGTATTTAAATAATATATTATTACAGATATACATTCAGTATGTTGTGTAGATTAAGATGCACCCATCAGTTTTAAGTTCAACTCATTGTTATTTTAGTCCGTGAGCCAATTACTTTTTTGGTACCACCTGGGGTGGCAAATGCTCACAATGATTTTTTTGTACATTTTTGTGTGTAGATCAAGAATAAATGTGATAGCAATGCCTAGGGAGTAGCTTTATATAAAAAAAATGGGTTTTTAGTGGTAAAAATGCGTTTTTTCCTGTAAAATTTGTGAAATGGTACCAGTAAAGGTGGCACATGCTATCAATGTTTTTTTTTATAGAGTTTTGTCCGTAGATTAAGAATATATATGATAGCAAGCTCTATGTTGTAGCTTTCTGTAAGAAAAACGACTTTTAAGCGGAAAATTATCAAATTTTATTTTTAAAAAATTGTTTTTTTATCTGTAAATTTTTAAAACGTACTCCAATCAAAAAATACTACAAGTAAATTTTGTTTGTTAGTTTAATATCTAAACAAAAGGTCTCTTTCATTTTTTTTATAAATCTAATAGTTTAGGCGTTAAGTGGCCTGGAGTGCGTCCCGGCATCCCATAGAGGGAGTATAGCCACACTCGGTAAGCTGGTATGTACTCTAGTCCACTTACGCCTAAACTATCAGACTTACAAGTAAAAGTAAAAAATACCTTTATACAAGCTTTTATTACTTAGTACTTACTTACCTACTTACTTTAGTACTTGCACTGTTTGCATGTATGTATGTATGTACGGGTCACATCTTGCAACTGAATTTTAAAGCTGCTATTCTTAATCGATTGAAATTAAATTTTGCATACACGATTAGTTTGGATGACATTGCAGGGTTAGCTAAGTGACGTCATTCTAAATCCAATATGGCGGGCAGCCCAAGGTGGGGGACTAGCTATTTTTTAAGGACGCCCATGATATGGGTATCAAATGAAAGGGTTTGCTAAGTAGAATACGAATAAAAGCTTGTATTAAAAAAAAAAAAAATCAACTTATTTTAGATTTGAAACTAACAAACAATATTTACCTGATTTTTTTTTTTAAACTTGCGATACTTGGAAGGAGAGGCTACTTGGAATAAATTGGGGGTATTTTTGCTTTTCATTGTTGGCAAAACTAACTGTTTGAGAGCTTTGACAGTGTTTATGTTGTTCCTTCTTCCTCTGTTTGAAGACAATATATTGTTCAAAGTTTAGAGTGAATGCTATTTTTTAATGTTATTAATGTTATACTTATATCATTAATATGTTTTTTGTTATGTTATAAGTGTGTGTTTTTTTGTTATGTTATATTAGTGTGTGTATAAGGTTTGGTTCAGAATTATGAAAGTGTAAAAGTATCAATAATGGACAATGAAACGGTGCCGCAGTGCATTATTCACTGCACTCGCGATGATGGAAAACTTTCAACCCCAGAAAGTTTGCAATCATGGAAAACGTTGAAGAAAGCTGGTGAATTGAGGAAACATAAAGCAATACTAGCCATCATAGAAAACACCATAGACGGATCCGTTCCACAAAATGTGTTCTATCATAGGCAATGTAGAATCCGTTTTACAATGAAACGAGATATTGATAATTTAATTAAAATTGAGAACAGTTCAAAAAAGATAAAATGTAATGATTGCGGGACTTCAGGATTAAATATACCCAGAAGGTCTATTCGCCCTAGAAGGATCGGTAGTTGTTCTAAAACTGTGTTATACCCAGAATGTATTTTTTGTCAGAAAAAAAAACAAATACATATTTAAAAGGGTCTCACTCTCGAGAAAATCTTACTTACTTATTTTAGATTTGAAACTAACAAACAATATTTACCAGATTTTTTTTAAGTGAATTTCCTAAAAAAGTTCTTCAGATTCTTCATCATCGCTATAAAATGATATAAGTTTATCTTCATCGTCATCGCTAGGTTGATTAGTGCATGTTGACAAATTACAAAGTTGAGTACACTTCAAACCGTTTGCTATGCAAGGGCATCTGTCTTCCTTGCAGATTTTCTTACAATCACAAGAGATCATTTCGATTATAGCCTGAAGTGCCGGAAGACCTTGCATCCAATCAATGCCTATTTCATTTCCTCCATCACTGGTACTTTTAATTATCCATCCATTTCCGATAGGACTTGGAATTTCGATCGTTTTCAAGCAGTTTTTCCAAACTGCTGCCTGGTAGTTGGCTCGTTGGGTGTGCTTAAAAAAGCAGTCTTCACAGGGTGGTAGGTGATGAGGATCAACTTCACCTTTTTTTGAGCAAAACATTTTAAATCTGTACTTGTTAACCTTACCTGTTTCTTGTTTGTCACCGTATAGTTTACAGACAAACCTTTGTACCTGGTGAAACAGTTCGTCTGGCACAATCCAGTCATTTCCAAGATCTTTAAATAATTTCTGGTATTCGTTGTTAGCTCGTACCATTTTCAATGCTTTAATCTTGCCCCTACCAGCAAAAGAACTAACAGTGTCGCATCCAGTGAAAGCATGTAATCCAAGTAAGGAATGGCATACGTCTTGGCCCAAAGCATCTTAAATCTTATTAATGTCCAAAAATCGCACTCTTGACTGAGCTGTTCTCTTCTGATACATTGGAACCTTTATTTTTGAACTAAAAGCCAAGCCTAAAACCAGTACATGTGTGTCTTCGCAGCACAAGATAATAGCACTGAACGTTCTAGGGACATGGGCAGCATGTAGCATTATTTTTGTATCTGCTTCTTCTTGAAATGACGTCAGTTCTTCTACTTCTTGCACTCCGCCTCTGGTCAACTTTAAACAAGTCTTACTATAACTAAAGTAAAGCTCTTTATGGCTTAGTCTTTGTCTTATCGACTCCTGACTCCAGTATTCAGCAAAAAACTTGATTAGTTGATTTTTATTGTTGCCATTTTTTAAAAAGCTGCTAAATTGCTTTACCTTGTGCCCTACACTCAGACTTAAAAACTGAAGCGCCACTGTTTGACCTCTGGCAACTCTTTCTGCTGATTTGATAGAAATGTCTCGGTACTCATCAAAAATAACGTCTACACGTGTACTAGTCGACGCTTCATGTAGTACCCGATTTAGAGCTTCATCCGCAATATCACCAAATGCCATGTTATCTACTTTAAGCTTATGTACAAGGGCCATACCATCTATTAAGCATGCTGAACGCTGAGGAATATGTTCAGCAAGCTGCACATTCTTTCTTCTCAAGTTCTCTTCCAAGCTGAGCTTTGTTTGTCTTTCTTAATAGGCCATCACCAGAAGCAAGCGACCAAGGAAGGGGTCCCAGGGGATGGCTTAACACTTCTTCCATATCTAACGTTCTACTTCGAGCCATAAGCAGCATTTGAGCAAACAAGTTTCTATCAGCCCTCAGCAAAGTATCGATACCTGTACTTTTCCTAATTTTTTTAGTGATGGTTACATCTTTAAAAGTTTTTAGTTTTTGTTTTCTTTGTCTGTCGTGGAAGTTTACTAATGGCGACCCTGGTTCTAGTCTTTCAGTTTTAAATTTATTATATCCATTCTCTCCATGCACACGTGCTTCAATTAGGTCATGTTCTACGTCAGGGGGTGCAACAGCTCCTGTTGATATAATAAGCAGTCGCTCTTCTCTGCTAAACGGATTTATCCAACTGTTTCTTAGGATGTCTACCATGGATTCGACATCGTGTTCGTCCCTAATAATTCTTGAACGATATAGATCTACATGGTCGCAGGCACCTTTGGCATATCCAGTCATTTCCCGCAGATACCGTAAGAATGTGGTTCTGTATTCAGAAGTCAAATAATACCTTTGTACGGCTCCCGGTTTTAAGCTAAAGCCTTTTGTTCCTCCAGCAGTCTGGGTGTCCTTGTTAACAGTTTCTTCTAACGCCTGATCTACTGGGATTCTACCAAAAGGATTATTACAACTCATCTGAACAGAAAATCCTTCGGACTCCATAAACCTGTATACATCTGGGTGCTCAGTCGGTAAACTTGTCATATCGCTGTAGTACACTGACATGTACTTTGCATAGTTCAATGCATCATAAGCAAAACACCATGGAAGCATTTCACGAACGGATGCTAAATGAAGCTTCCAGTTTCCTTCTCGTGATGCTCTAACCATACACAGCATTATTTGCACCATATCAATGTATGAAATCCAAAAACTTGAAAGAGGCCCATTTTCGTTTCTTAAATACTCAAAGTATTGTTGGAAAGCCGTGTACAATGTGCTGTAAGCTGGGAGTTTCATAGTTTCTTTGTGATTTGCGGCATTGACGTCACTTGAAAACTCTTCTATGGCTTCCATAGCAGAATAAACTTCATCTTTAATTTCAGCCTTCTCTTTATCAATCCAAGTTTTGAAACCAAACCATGCTATTCTCATTAATGCTTCATATGTGAGTTTGTGTAGCCGTACAGCCCGGTTATAGCTTCTACCCTCAAGAACTGACGATACTGATCCTTCAGTAATCACGTTAGCTTCAATGAAAAGGTCTCTTAAGCCTCCATCTTGAAATCTTTTTCCAAGAATTGACAGCATTGCAAGAATTGTATGGAACGTTCCAAGACGTAAAACAATTGGACTATACTTTTCCTTGTTTTTCCATTTTATTTCTGAGGCTTTGCAATATATTGCTTGGTCAAAAACACATGTTATGCTGTCTACCTGTAAACTTGACATTATTTTTTAGGACTGGTTCATAACCTCATTAATAGTAGACATGTCTGTTGCAGGAGCATTGATTGTTGGTAAGTAACCAATATTACAGTTCATAATACTGGCATTGTCCTGAGCTCGAATGTTGTATCCTGTCCAACTGCTGACTTTTTGATCGCTATGGCTGCAAAGTCTTGCTAATATAAACAAAAAGTCTTTTTTCTTCGTTTCTTCCATAATCTGAGTGGTTTGTATCTCATGGACAAATTTTCTTGGAGGTCCTAATTTTTCGCCAGCGTTGTAGGTTTGAATAGGTTCTTGATGTATTTGTATGGTTCTGATTTTGTCTTTTTTTAATTTAGTCACATTTTTTTTAACCAACTGCAAGGGACCTTCAGTGATAGGTTGAACTACAATCCCATTCACACGATGTGAGGTACCTCCTCCAGACAAAGTACCTTCATTGCGGTCTATATTATCAAATGCAAGAACCGTATCAGTCCCTGGCAAAATATTTGTTGGTATGACTACTGCATCTTGCGGGGCTAGTGAAAGTTTTTGAAGACAAAGCGAAGTATCCAGTTCCTCGAGTTGGGTGTATGACACACCATGTCCAAGGCGATTAAGAATTCTAATAAGCTCTACATTACCAGTTATAGACTTCACTGCATATGGTAACAGTATGTGTTTTGGGGGTTTGTATCTTCCTTTACTAATACCGTACATCAAATCTTGAGATATAGATTTTATAAGCAATTTCGATCTTTCTGTTCCTTCTGTATCATCGCCAATTATCAAACCTTGAAGTAAGAGATTAAGGAAGGCTGGAATATTTACTTCTTCAAGATCTGAAATACTAGGTGGCCATGATTGTTTCACAAGCACTTCTTTAACAGCATGCCTAATACTTGAAGCACTCTTTTTAATACAATCTTCAACATTTGAACTGCAATTTCGGTATAGCTCTAAATCCTTTTTTAGTTGGTAGTTCTCAAGAACGAGTTCATCACGCGACAATCCATCAAAATAAATGAGAACTCTCTTATTTTGAGTATGTATCATTTTTACAGCATCTTTAAACTCGGAAGTAATTTTTCTCCTAATATGTTTTTTTGTTGATTGTTTAACATCTGTTGTTCCATTTTCTTTCATCCATTCTTCAAGCAGGCTAGCAAGATATGTCAATTCAAATACTTTATTTTCATTTTCTTCTCTCATAAATGAGAATAGTTTTCTATAAGCCAAACGTTCTGCTAAGCAATATGTTTTATCTTCTGCACTATTTGATTCGTCTCCAGAGTCATACCTATCACAGGAAATTTCATCTTTATCTCTGGTTTCAGTAGATTTTGAAAGATTCTTCACGTAAAGACGATAACAAGACCTGTGGTAATGTCCCTCAGCGGCAACTATTTCTTGGGCTAAAATAGCAAGTATTCTTGAATCATTTTTCTGTACAGCTACTTTCCGTAGGGACTCATCAACTCTTAATTGTTGTGCTTTTGTAAGATTTTCTCGAGAGTGAGACCCTTTTAAATATGTATTTGTTTTTTTTCTGACAAAAAATACATTCTGGGTCTAACACAGTTTTAGAACAACTACCGATCCTTCTAGGGCGAATAGACCTTCTGGGTATATTTAATCCTGAAGTCCCGCAATCATTACATTTTATCTTTTTTGAACTGTTCTCAATTTTAATTAAATTATCAATATCTCGTTTCATTGTAAAACGGATTCTACATTGCCTATGATAGAACACATTTTGTGGAACGGATCCGTCTTTGGTGTTTTCTATGATGGCTAGTATTGCTTTATGTTTCCTCAATTCACCAGCTTTCTTCAACGTTTTCCATGATTGCAAACTTTCTGGGGTTGAAAGTTTTCCATCATCGCGAGTGCAGTGAATAATGCACTGCGGCACCGTTTCATTGTCCATTATTGATACTTTTACACTTTCATAATTCTGAACCAAACCTTATACACACACTAATATAACATAACAAAAAAACACACACTTATAACATAACAAAAAACATATTAATGATATAAGTATAACATTAATAACATTAAAAAATAGCATTCACTCTAAACTTTGAACAATATATTGTCTTCAAACAGAGGAAGAAGGAACAACATAAACACTGTCAAAGCTCTCAAACAGTTAGTTTTGCCAACAATGAAAAGCAAAAATACCCCCAATTTATTCCAAGTAGCCTCTCCTTCCAAGTATCGCAAGTTTAAAAAAAAAAATCAGGTAAATATTGTTTGTTAGTTTCAAATCTAAAATAAGTTGATTTTTTTTTTTTTTAATACAAGCTTTTATTCGTATTCTACTTAGCAAACCCTTTCATTTGATACCCATATCATGGGCGTCCTTAAAAAATAGCTAGTCCCCCACCTTGGGCTGCCCGCCATATTGGATTTAGAATGACGTCACTTAGCTAACCCTGCAATGTCATCCAAACTAATCGTGTATGCAAAATTTAATTTCAATCGATTAAGAATAGCAGCTTTAAAATTCAGTTGCAAGATGTGACCCGTACATACATACATACATGCAAACAGTGCAAGTACTAAAGTAAGTAGGTAAGTAAGTACTAAGTAATAAAAGCTTGTATAAAGGTATTTTTTACTTTTACTTGTAAGTCTGATAGTTTAGGCGTAAGTGGACTAGAGTACATACCAGCTTACCGAGTGTGGCTATACTCCCTCTATGGGATGCCGGGACGCACTCCAGGCCACTTAACGCCTAAACTATTAGATTTATAAAAAAAATGAAAGAGACCTTTTGTTTAGATATTAAACTAACAAACAAAATTTACTTGTAGTATTTTTTGATTGGAGTACGTTTTAAAAATTTACAGATAAAAAAACAATTTTTTAAAAATAAAATTTGATAATTTTCCGCTTAAAAGTCGTTTTTCTTACAGAAAGCTACAACATAGAGCTTGCTATCATATATATTCTTAATCTACGGACAAAACTCTATAAAAAAAACATTGATAGCATGTGCCACCTTTACTGGTACCTTTTCACAAATTTTACAGGAAAAAACGCATTTTTACCACTAAAAACCCATTTTTTTTTATATAAAGCTACTCCCTAGGCATTGCTATCACATTTATTCTTGATCTACACACAAAAATGTACAAAAAAAATCATTGTGAGAATTTGCCACCCCAGGTGGTACCAATTACCTTAATTTTCGGGTTTGGCTCATGGACTATTTTATGGAAGAACTGATGTGAAAAACATGATTTCCCCAAATATGGCATATGAAATACAGTAGAACTCCGGAAATCCGAACTAATTGGGACCAGGGTCGGTTCGGATTTCTGAATTGTTCG
>KZ651458.1:78145-94645 GCA_001010745.2 Gerris buenoi | reverse complement strand
TTTTTTTTTTTTTTTTTTTTTTTTTTTTTTTTTTTTTTTTTTTTTTTTTTTTTTTAGAGTAAATTATGATGTAAAATGTTATCTATACAATAAAAAAAGGAAGAAAAAGTTTAATTTAGTCAGAATCTAAATAAAGAAAGTAGAAAGTTTTATCACAGAACTGAATCCTTACTAATGATATTGTAAGACTTCATTCATTTGAGAAAATTTCATCAGTTTTAATTTAACCAACTGTATTAATGTTCGACCAAAAATACAAAGTGATAAGGGAAAATAATAAAAATTAAAATTGTTTATTATTTAGGGTTCAATATGAATGTTTAAGATATTTAAAAAACAATGGTAAAAACTAAGTTTTTATTTAAAAGAATAATAAAAATAAACAAAATAGTAAGAAGATAAGATGAAAAATAATGTGTTTAATTCCACTTAAATGCCAGCCGAGGTAGCAACGAATTCGGAAGGAAATATCATTTAAATATGGCAGAGACGTAGCAGCTTAAGTAATGCAACCACATTTTAATTCACATCACAGTAAAGTGCATTTATTATAATTTCTCAGTGTAAACCGTGTAACATAATAACTATTACAGTTCATGCAGATTCATACTATATTTAGATTTAAAGAAAATAGAGAATAAAAGAAAGTTAAACAAGAATAACAACGATAAAATATAATAAAAGGTATGGTTTTTGTCTTTTAACATTTTTTACTTTGTATTTAATTAGGAAGTTCAGAAAATTTTAATTATTTTTTACATAAAGAGGTATGAAGTTAAAAAAAAAAAAATAAAAAATAAAAGAGAGGCAGAATATAATACGAGTTACCCCGTTTAAGGTATATCTTAACTTTTCACGAAACAAAATTAATTGTTATTAAGAACAAAAGATTATGTCACCACAGTTTTTAGTCTCTTCTTGTTTACGTCATAACTCAAACCGAGTAAGCTCATATCCAGGCAGTTTTTAACTGCAAAACGACAATTGTTTAAAACGAAAAACTGTGACATGTATTAAAATAAAGGCATAATATCAAAATCAAGAGTTTACCAAGTTAATTAAAGAAGTCATTACACTGTCGTCTTCTTTTCACCTTATTAAAATTCAAAAGGAACTCACGGAGGAATACTAAAGGCACAATTTTCCGAGCATCAGGTGGAAAGGAGGCACGGTTTAGGGCACGTACATCTATAATAAATCCCTTACCACCCTTCTAGCTCCGTACAGAACACGAGAGCTTCGTGCTTCAGCCGAGGATATTACTTCCATATACAACAAGCCGACTTCCACTTCCTAGTGACTGGGGAGAGACACGGGTATTAAACTACGAGCCGACAACCCTGACAGTTGCACCGAAATTAATCAGCAAAACGCCATATCCATTCCCCTAAGGAGACACCAGTCACAAACCCCATATTAAGGCTTGGACTCGTAACGCATCTAAACCTGCCTTAAACATTAATTATTTTATCTCCTATAACTAGTCTGTATACAATTAATATAAAATATGTGACCCACATAAGGATAAGAGAAGAAAAGACCGACTCGTAAAGTCAGTTATACGACATTTGTTATTATAGTACACCTAAGAAATTTTAGTGATGTGAAAACAGCTCCTCGCATAAAGATAATACAATTTAAATCGTTCTATATTATATTAGCTTATCCCCAAATGTTAAATTTGTTGTATAAACGTTAATAAACAGTTAACAGACAGAAACCTGTACTTTCCAACATGTTTTCAACAGAAATAAAGTGAAGTTATCGGAGCGAGCTAACTTCAAAATGAATTTAACCAGAAAACATAGTATTTCATTAATTAAAGCAATTATTGCAATACGGTACCAGCATATTGCATATCAAAGCGATATTGGGTTTAAATGTTGTCGTTTATTCGAATGTTTTTATTATATGTGTTCAAACATAAAACGTATGTAATTATGATCATGTTTGGTAAATAATAATAGTGTATTAAAACAATACATTGATTAATGCTTTTCACTGATAATATGTTTTTACTTTTACGTATAATTAGACACGAAAATTCTTCATTGCTCTCGCCTACGGTATTCGGTATTATACATAGGTATTATACACTTCAAACTTGCCTACCTATCTTGCCTATATCTTTAGATTGTTACTCCCCTCTCTTTTTTATACGGGGAGTAACAATCTAAAGAAGTACCATAAATTATTTATACTAACAGGTATGTTTAAACTAATTCCTTGACAATTTCTAACAATTTTTTTATAAACATTATCTTGTGTATTAATTACCTGAAAAGAAGGAACAAAAAAAAAATAAATCTAATATCTTAAATTATTTAGATCCATGTTCTTTTTTTACATTAGCATACGAGTATTCTTGATAAACAATGAATTTGTAATATTGACTAGGGTTCACTACAAATAAATAAATAAACAGAGGATTACTATGTTAAAGAGTCCCTCAATTTGCTAACTTGTAAAAGGCCGTAGTGAATCAAGTCCCAGGAGAAAACTGACTTAGGAGGGGTCAATTTGTAAAAACAGAAGGATCTAGCAAAGTACCTACTGCAAGGCTTTCCCTCTTGTTACCTATTCTGTCTTACCTATCTCAGTATTGATTATTCACCTTTGAAATCAAACCCTATTCCGTCTAAGGAAATGATTAAACATTCAAGCAGGTTAGTCAGGTACAAACAAAAAACCATACGCAAGGAGAAGATCCCCTGCATAATAAAACTCTAACTATTCAAAGAGCAATCTGTTTACTTCGCCTGATTTTAAATCTACAAGTTAATTCAGATACAAAGAAATTTCAACTCATTTTAAATTATTTAAAAAGAAAAATAATGTAACGGTAGCAAAAGCTTTAATCAATTTAATAATTGATACAATTAAGCAATTTCATATATTAATTAGATATATAGACTTATTGTTTCAAACTTAGTCTACTACTGTAAATATGAGTGGTATCATTATCAATATATATAAAAATTAAAATTTTATCTGTGAGTATATCTGTCGCCACCAGTCATACATTATAGGCGCAAAGCTGGCTAAACGATATGTGACATGAGCGTGCTAAACGATATCGATTATTTGATTGCGGCAAAGGTGTGCGTAAGCATTTTGCAAATGTTGTAGGCTTGGTTTTATCGAAAAAATATTGAGCAGAACCAAAGTTATTAACAATTTTATAAAAGAAAAAAAAAAAACTCGAAGAAATTAAGTTGCTAAAATATATGGCAAAATCCACTGATTTTGTAATCAAAATGTTTGGGTACTTCTAGACTCTAGAACACCTAGAGACTCGCGGTTTTTTGCGTTTTGTTGGAAATTGGCCCAAAACCGAATTGTTGATTGATTTAATTTCTAGAAGGGGCGCTACCTCACACTAATGCTCTACGATGAACCAAGTATTTATTTGTCCAAGAACCAGAGATATTAAATATTTACTATTGCAGCTGCCGTATTGACAAGTGACTGGTTCTATGACTGCCATTCTCATTTATTTTATCTCTTTTTGGTAGCATATCATGGTTACATCGAGCATTGCTATTCATTACTACATTATACTATATATAGTTTCGATTGGCTATTCGATGTATGTAGGTAAATAGACTCAAAACTACGATTTGGAGAATATTATATTCTAAGTAATGGAATGAATTATGTATAATATAGTCCTGATTAGAAGCCTTTAGAAACAAAACTATATCGGCATTTTATTTAATAAGAATAAATAAATTGCTAGGCCTACATATAATAGGAAACATAACCACTAATACCTAGCATGACGAAGTATGAGCCGCGTGCGGAGTGCGGTGTGAAGGATAGTATTCTATAAAAATATAAAAAGCGCATAACTTTTAAAGGTACGTCAACAAATTTTTGATTTTGCATTTTAAAAGTCAACAATATTAAGTTATAATATGTATTTGTAATGCATCAAATACATTTTCAAAAATTGTCGAACAATTTAGGGAATAAATGATTAAGGTAGTTAACGTAAACCATGTACATAGTCAAAGTCAAGGGAGGTTAAAGTTAATTATAATCTTGTAGCAACAGCAACATATTTATGAAAAACAGTCTATTAAGGGGTTGACAACAAAAGAGAGTGTAATGATGCGGAGGCCAATAAAATACGAGGTTAACAAAAGGAAACAACAGGAGGAACCAGCAAATGAAACGAGACGTTAAGAGAGCGAAGACAATAAACACAGCTCATACAGAGCAAGGACGTGAGCCAAGTCCATATTTCAGACAGGGGATGTAGCGTACTGAGGGTGGGTATCCCAAGTTACCACTGTTTGAACAGACCTAGTCACTAGAACAGGGTCGCAAGCATTATAAGTCAACCCGATCCGAAAAGGGGGGAAGCGTCGAGGCGAGGAGAGAAAACAAAAGAGAACGAGCAGATGAGAAAGACGTGAAAACAGAATACGTCGAGAGAATACCTCCCGAACACACCCGACTCAAACCGAAAACAACCGAGAACAACTAGGGTATAAAAGATATGTGACAGCTAACTCCTGTCGACTTTTCCCTTGGACGAATAAAGCCCCCTCAACACTTATTAACAAGACATCAAAGAAGAAAATGATTACAACACGGAGAGACAGCCAAACACTGTTTCGACTTGATCGCGTCGAACCAACACGTGTTGAATATTTTAGCCTTCGAACCTCCTTCCTCTGAAGCCTTCAAAGACCCTTCAAAGAAATCTTAATACATAAACAAAATAATAAAACAGAAGAAAAAATGTCAGACGAAGTGTATACATGGTAAAATAATTAATGAACAAAATTAAAAATAAAATAAAATATAACTTGGAGCGTGACACTCCAATTAGACTGTTTCTTGTGTATAAATAGTTAAAAGAGAAAAACAAAATGAATAGAGAAAAAATAATATTATATATTTTCTCTAATTATTTCACACTATGTATAAGAAGGAAGGAATTTTAATTATTTATACAAAGATAAATTAAAATCTGAGAAGACAAAAAAATAAAAATATTCTTCATATTATAATGTCTCAGTAACTGGAAGAGGGGAACGCGCGGAATTAAAAAAATGTAATTATCAAAAGGAGAGAAAATTGAGAAATTAAAAATATAAGTACACATAAGGTCTCGTATTCTCGTATATTTCTTTATAATTAAATTTGGACGAGACTGCTTAAATACAATGCTTGAATACAATGAAAGTTTTCTACTAATAATAGCCTGTACAAATAATTCTGATTAATCACTTTATTATAATACGAGCCCTTGTGTCCGTGCCAACGGGCTTTATCTGTTATTTTAAAAAAAATTAAAAATTAAGTAAATTAACTTAGATAAGTTATCATATCTATTTAAAGACCAACAAAATCAAAACAAACATTTATTTTTATCAGAATAAATGTGGTTGCATTTTGCCTTAGCTTAGCAATAACAAATTAGCGTCGTCGGAACACTTATCGATTATCTCGATTATAAGTTTTGTCTTATTATTTCTTTTTCACCTCATATTTCTTTTTCATACCAGTTACTCCCCCAATGTTGGGACATAGGTTTACTGCTTCACATTTTCATTCATTGCTTCTTACTCTTATATTCTTAAGTTCGATTCCTCAAACAAAGCTTGAAAAATAAACATCAACAAGTGAAACTCGTGAAACCTCACTTTAAGAAATAACACTTTCCCAGAATTAGGAATCTAAGTAATGAAAGATTGAAAGAAATCGTATCTCCGAGTATTTTAATAGAAATACTTAATGCTTGTTTTTAGGCACTGACGAGGGCCTTATAAAGGACGAATGATGTGTGTTAGCGAGAGGCTGACAAATAAAACACAGTGAGAAAGTTTATGCTAAAGTTTCACTAAATTTTTTAGCATCATCAGAACAAGAAACAAAGAATATAATAAAAATAATTCAAAAAGGTCTAGGTTGACACTACGATATGTTATGAAGGAACGACTCATTTCTTGAATTATGAATGACTCATTCATAACAAGTCGTAGTGTCAACATCGACCTTTTTGCATTATTTTTATTTTATCCTTTGTTTCTTGCTCTGATGATGCTAATAAATTTTTCAAAACGTTTAGCATAAACTTTCTCACTGAGTTATATTTGAGAATTTCGCAGATATACACCGTCTCATTATACTTGAACTGTCACGAACGTCACGAACCACCTCTCTTATGAGGACGAAAGCTAATATGAAAATTATAAAATATTTTTACAAAGGAGATACTATTCTGTCACTCATAGTTAACCTTTACATATACTACATTATTATTAGTATTATATTAGACATTATTATTAGACTAACTCCTGTCGACTACAAAAAAAAAAACCTCCTGTGTACTACAAAATCGTCTATATTTGTACATATAATTGACTATGTTATCATATAAAATTCATTACACGGGGTTTGTTTCAACAAACTATATACATGTTAAGTAAACAAATTAGAGTTTTTAAAAATAGGTAAAAAGGAAGAGAATAAAAAAGAACTTTTTATACACTACGTTTTTAAATTTTCTGTCATAAATCATAAATTTGAACGCATCAAAGTGAAGATCGTAAATATGGGACATATCAAAAATAAAATAACTTGCGGATTTTTTCCGAATTAACATTCCATACAGCGTAATTTGCTGAAAACGAATTAAATTCTGCTGAAAGATGGCTAAAAGTATTAAAATAATGCATTGTCATCGTGTTCTGAGCTATTTTAAAAGTTTCAAATATCTAGCTATTCGGGAAGTTAGTTAAAAATCTATTGCAAGATTTGTACTGGACAAACAAACAAACAAGAAAGCCAGCTAATAAAATATGGGATTATCGATTAGTTTCGCTTTTGATGTAGTCTTCCTCATCACCACTTCATATTCCAGGAAGAAAGTGCAAAGTTCGGCAAACTAAAATTCCGAGGTTAAACTTGGAGTAACGGACTTGGGGAATAACAGGAGGGAGGATTAGGTTTAGGATGACAACGGCATATAAAAGAGGCAACTAAGTTGCCTCGGAGGTCAACCTCATGAAAAGTATCTGAAAAAAAGACCGAAAGGAAGCAAAGTAGCTTCCCCAAAAAAAAGAGCTAAACTGATAGGCAGGACCGGTGAAAAATAAGAAAACGCTGGCCGAATTTACAATGCAGGTAAGGGCTTCCCTCACCGCAACCAACGATAGCAATGGAATATAAGTGTATCTTAACAAGTACGATAACTTATGATAAAAGTCAAGAAGACCTTGTTAAAAGTTTTACCATAAAAAAACAACTTCTAAAACTCGCAAAAAACTAAGTAGCACTAAATGAACAAGTTTGTACGAGAACGGAAAAAAACGTATCGGGAATAAGATAAAATAAAAACTTTCATTTTAAGAAGGTCGTTCTAAAAAAAAAAGGAAGAGAAAGAGTACATCCGAAAGAAATAACGAAAGTGCTGTAAAATAAACTAAATGCAAAACAACGTAAGATATAGACTACTCCGTGATAACAAGGATGCTTTGTGGGATTAATATATCTTGTACAAACATAACTAAAAATATATTTCAATAGAACCTCTAGAAATGAATGCGGCACATAGTTTCCTCGTGTCTAATCACTGGACGCGTTGAGAATTGAATAGAGTATGACGAAATAGTGTAGAAGAGTATAAATAATACAATAATATAAGTTAAATAAAAAGTAGGTAGGGCAAAAGCAAAAAGCAATATACGCAGGAGATAGAAATGATTACAAAAACATAATACGATATTTAATTTATTTCTTAGCTCATGTAAATGGTAAGAATTGTTATTTTCGAAAAAAAGTGTTTTCCATTGCTATAATTAATAAGCGACAATAATAATTATAGAAACTTATTCGTAGACAAATAAGAATTTCATATATGAAATTATTTGCTATAGGTGCTTCAAATTAATTCAAAGCATTGCCGAAATATACAAGAGTATGATATAGGATATAGGCAAAATGGTATAGGAGAGTATGTTTAGATTACATTATTAAAGACCTACAAGCAACAAACAATATTAAGTTATTAAAGAATCACCATTCATCTACAATTAAAATGAAGGCTAACTAAACTATGCTGTATAAAATATCATTAAAATCAGATGAGTAGATTAGAAAATAAAAGAATTAATAGGAAGAAAGTACACAAAAATGTCTATACTTGCACCAGACAAAGCAATATTCGCAGAAGGTTGAAATGACTATAGGCTCATTTCTATTACATGAGTAGTCCTGATAAAGAATTTAAGTTTAAAAAATTGTATGTCTGTTTGTGTTTGTCTGTGCGCCAATCACGTCCAAACAGCTGAACAGATTTTGTTGGTTTTTGGGAACAATGTAAAGCTCAATTCTCCGGGTGTTATAGACTTGGTAGCTCAATACGGGAAGGAGAACGGGGCTTCTAAATATTTTTCAAAATTATAATTCAATTTTTTATAAAAAAAAATGTATTTAACCTAAGCTGTGGAAAAAGCTACTGACAATATTTTATGTTTTGTGAAAATTTCTGTAGGAAAAACTGTTCAATCGCTGTCAAAAAATAATTAGATTCATTTTTTTTAACAAATGTCACATACATTTTTTAAATAGTGTATAAATCATCGACAGTTCTTTTAAAATCACACCTTACCATGCCTAAACCTTTACTAACATTATTATCACCACTTCTTTAAAACGCTAAAATAAAATCTACGAGTGTGTAGTTGTGTACGAAGTAAATTTTAACCCAAAGGGGAACATAAAGACTAAATAGGAAAAGAAGGGGAATTGAGCCCAGACCAATCTCCTAAATTTAGGAAGTTAATACTTGAAAAAGGACTCCTATTTAGGATGTAAGCATATAATATATTAATAAAAGATAATTCCGATTTCAACCCAAGGATGTGAAAAGACACGGGGGATAATGAAGGAAAATAACGCTGCTTACTAGCATTCGGAATTAATTAGTAATTTGGGATATTTGCAAATTATATTATCGATTAGTAAAATAATTAAAATGTTTCTTGATAGTAGTTTATAAACCCATCAAATTAAAGAAAACACACTCCGTTGCGAAGCACGAGGTATCCAGCTAGTTTAAAATAAAATGGTACATATACTGTTAATATGCTTGCTGATACGATATATATACTATTTTTAAACTTAAAAAAAAACGAGTACTGTAAAAATAAATGCAAAAATAATTTTCCTAAATATAAAGTGTGCTCAACGGCAACCGAACGATTTTTGAATGAGACGTACTCGGTTATTTTTTCAAGTTTAAAATAAAATAAAAATAAAAATAAAATCATATAGTACGAGCAAACAAATTACGAGTACGTACATGCCATTATATTTTTCTATTTCCTTTATTTGTTTTATCCCCTCTCTACACATTGTTGAGGGTGAATGTAAAACGGACGTTTTTTAAAAAAAAATAAAATGTCCGTGGGTCATCACGGATATATATATATATATANTTTCAATCTGAAAAATGTAATTTTTCTTGATTCTTTTGTAACATGTAAAAAGAAATATATATATATATGTATATATTATAAACTTGGTGATTTTTTTTTTTTAAGAGTCGCTTCCATATTAAATTCAGATGGAAAACGAAAGCCTTGATAAAACATTCTAAAAGTATGGTATCTGTGTACATTGTACCATGAAAGGAAAAAATAGACCCTGACCGATCCAACACAACATATGTCTTATGAAAATAGAATAGGATTTTCTATATTCTGTTCGTTGCTTTCTCAAATATAGACTAAATAAATAGGAAAATGTTGGATTCCCAACACATAGGAAGGGAAGGAATAAATATTTGATTTATCAGATATTACACAAACAAGAGTGTGAGATGAACAACTAGATGATGCTGTAAAGGAAATAAAATATTTAAACTCTTTAACGATATATTTATTTTAATAAATCAATTTTCTATATATTTAGTTAAAAAAGAAGGTACCTCGTAAATAATTATTAATCGGTTAGTTTTAAAATATGCTTAGATCGATAAAGTAGAACTAAAATGTACTTTATAATTTTAGTTAGTAAAATTTCATTAAATAATAGACTCAATAATTAATAATATTAATTAATATTCAAATTCTACTCAATAACTTTATATCAAAAGAAGGTTTGTTTGTGTCATGATAGTGAATAAAGAAAAAAGTTTTACCATAAATTATCATTTAAATTAAAATATAAAACCACAGAAAAGAAGAACAATGAAAAAATTAATTGGTTAAATTATTGAGAGAGTGAGAGAGAGAGAGGAAATAAAAAAAATAAAATAAAATAAAATAAAAAAAAATAGTAATAGAAATGTGTTCTTACCAACACAGAATATTGTCTTTATTCCTCTCAAGTATATACGAGTATATATATATATATTTCCTTTTAAAAAGTTATAATCATAACCTAAAATATAAGTTTTGCACGATTAAAACTCGTTAAAAATGTTAGATGTTAAAAATAAACAAAGCTTCCAAGATCTTAACTCTATTTCTATTAAAATTAGGGTATTTATTGACTTAAAAATATCAAAACCATTATTATCTTGAAGGTCCTTAACCATCCTCAAAACTCATTTACCTTCGACAATAAGAGAAAAATTTTAAACACACTTGCAATTGTACAAACAATTCACAATAATTAGGATAACATAAAACCTTTGTGTTTATATAATGAGGGAAAGCTTTCTCAATTTCTCGTACCCTGCAAGATCATTACTTGAGCCAAGGTCTGTGGGGAAATTGTACCTCTACCAATAAAAAATTTCCTTACAGAATCAGAAAAAAAAACTGGAAGAAGGGTAAGGAAAAAAACAAGAGGGAAAACGAAAAAGGGCTAATATTAATTTTAGATGCAAAACACGAAGAATGAGGCTACACCCCTTGAACCCTCCGTCAGACGTTAACCCCCACCCCTGGCCCGAGTAGCTCCTTCATCTTCAGGACCTGAAATTACAATAAGACAAGCTCTCCCTTCTTGCGAATTTCCAAGCGAATCAAACGCTAATGAACCAACTCGAGGGGAATCAAGGATTCGCACAACCTCCTCAAACAAACTAAGTTAGACGACGAGGAAGAGAGAGGGCCCGGAGAAAAGGTCCGTAACCCCCATCCCCCGAGATATTTGATTAAACCAACAAAATCCCATGCAATAATTTTCTTCGGCAAAGGCATAAATAATGCAAGAGCACCTCATTCAATTGAGGCCTGATCTCCCTTGAGCAATTATTTAACCTGCGAGAGGAGAAAAGTCGGTACTTAACGTGACACCAAGTTATTACAGATTTAAACAAATCAGAAGCAATCCTATTTCACAGGCTTTATATTAGCTTCACTTGTCTGCCTGGACAAATCTTTAAACCTTTATTTGACCCCCTTCCCAACTACCTAGAAAGCTTAGACTTATTATGTATTTCCAATGTCAATCAATAATCTTACATTAGATATATTAAAGCGTTTCTACTAGTCGATACAATTGGCAGCAAAGATCGACAAAACAAAAACCATGATATAAGTGAGATTATTTCAGGCTAAATGATTTTATTTTATTTCGGGTAGATTAAGGTGAGTGGAACCCTATTGCTCTAACCTTAGAAGTACTGTGAGCACCTCAGCCCACTGCTACTCTTCCCTTGTGTGCATTATCATTGGCTATGAAGAGAGATTATCTCTATAGAGATTATCTCGGCTATACAGAGATCTATAAGCAAACCCATTTAGCTTACCAGAAACTTAATATAACATGAATTAACATTTGATAGTATACAAAATTTAGATCTATATTAATATACAGACTAAATAGATTAAAGGAAAATCTTAGCACCCCCCCTCCCCCCCTCCCTTAAAAAAAAATCTCTAATAAATGTTTAACTAAACTGATATTATTTTTGTAATGATTTCCTACGTTTTCTATAAGTTTTCAAACCCGTTTTGAAAACTGTTTTCACAACAATTTAGAAAACTATAAGCTCCCAGACTAGTTATAATAGTTAAGTCAGGTTGTAATAATTATCTCAGCTCATCATACCTTCTGCGATGTTCTATTCTTTTTTCAATTCAATACCCCATTCTATTTTTTCAAAACTGTTTCAATACAGAACCAAAAATTTTCTGTTGTGACCTCGAGCTCAAAACGTTTTGAAATCACCGTTTCCATAGGGGTTTTGAAAAATCATGGAAACGTAGTAAATATTAATTTATTGGAGGGTTGAAGATTTCTCCTAAAATACCTTCCCCGCTTAATGCCCCTATGAGGCCTTTAAATCAATGCCTTATTTATTATGGAATCAGTAAAAAAATCAAAATGGCGGGAAGGGACAATTTTTGAAATTTTATTTTCGATATTTTTATGCGAAAAAGAAATTTAGAATACTACACTTAACTAAAAAAAAATGAAAAGAAAACTTTTTCTTGAAGGGTCAAAATTTGGCCCAGTTTCGTCCTGTGTGATATTTAAAAAACTTTAGATTTTAGTATAGGGTACACTCTAAAAAAAATATATAATGAAATAAATCTTTATTTAAGAAAAAGCAGAAGATGTTATGAAAAGTGAATTTTCTTCATAAAATATAAATATTTTTTTTATCTTTACACGTATTGGCAGCCCGATCCGGGGACACAAGTGAACATTTTTTAAAATAAAAATATAAAAAATATCGTTGGGTAGCTGCATACATAACAATAGGGAATAAACAATAGATTGAATATCCCTTCTAGGTCTCACATTCCCGGGAGTGATGAATTTTCAAATATTCTTATATGAGAAATATATTGTTCTGAAAAACAATTTTACTCAAATTATTTCTCGGGTACAATTTTACAATATGAGACGGGTGTATTTCTGTATTATTTATTACCATAAATCAATGACAAATTGTGTCATCCATGTCAAAAACAATTTATTATAGATTAAATTAGATTTTTTTTTAAAGATATAGAAAATTAATAAATTGCCTCATTAAAACTTCTCATGTAGTCTTTAAGAACTAGAATGTGTCAATACATTAAGATAAGTAGGGTCTTCAAACATGAACACCCAATTCCACATAGAAAGAGAAATAAAGTTTCTAAATACAAACATTAAGAACACCCAAAGCCACATAGAAAGAAAAATAAAATTTCTCTTTACATTCATTAACAACACCCAAAGCCACATAAAAAGAGAAATAAAGTTTCCTAATATGTATATTAACATAAACACCCAAAGCCACGTAGAAAGAGAAATAAAGTATCTTAATACATTAACATATACACGCAAAGCCACATAGAAAGAGAAATAAAGTTTCTAAATATGTACATACATTAACAACACCCAAAGCCACATAGAAAGAAAAATAAAATTTCCTAATACATTATTAAAATAAGATATTACACAATTCTTTTAAACTTAGCTTACAACTATGTCCTGCCATTTTTCACACTTCTACATGCTATTGCTATTTCCAATAAATTAGAAATAGTCAAGCTTAAGGCAAAGTTAGAATAAGAAAATCTTTCATAAATTCTTCAGTCAAACTACGTTAAACAATATCCCTTTTCACATTTTTAGTCAATTTGTTAATCTTATATTTTACCCTAATATAAAAGATCGTTAAGAGACACACAGATTTACTTAATATTATTTAAACATCAAAACTTCAATTTAATTAATAATTACAATAGCAATAGTGAAGTTAAATTATTAAAAATTAAATAATTTAATCTCATTATTTTTAATGTTATGAAATGTATTTAATCATTTTAAATTAGATTAAAACAATAACTAAGTCAAGGAATCATTGAAAAAGCAACCGAAATATTTATTTAAATAAGTAAAACTTTTCTAAAATATGACAAAGTTTCACTTAAAAAAAGGAATTAAATGTGTAAATTGAGTCAAATAAAAACTAATTTGTACTTTCCATTATCGCCATACTAAAAAATATAATATTTTTATATAAATTAATACAACAACAACTGATTACAACGATTGAATAGTTCCAATACATTTTGAGTAATATGTATTCATAAAATACTTCATTTTAGAATATAATTTTGAATATTTTCCTTCCTCATACTTGCGCAAGCTAATAGATTTTAATTCATGCTAATAACATTCTGAGCACTGTGCTTTATTAAACTTTTTCTCGAGATTTTCAATTCTATCAAAAGTGGAGGGGAGGAGGTAAAAGTTAGTTTTTCGCTGAGGAAACCCCCCACAGTGAAGGAGGCGAGAATATTATAACGAAACTTTGCTCATTAGTATTCCTCAAGCCTATTGAAAAGCAAATTGTATCCTGAAACCAATATATAGCTTTAAAAACTTCAGGTTATATTGAATTTATTCAGTCAAGTATTGGGGCAATTTCTTGGTATAATTTTTGCATAATTCATAAAATGAGTTGCGGTTAATTTAAAATCAAAATTAAATAAAAAAAAAAAATATTATCATATATATAATACGTATTTTTTTAGAATCTATTTAGTTTTAATAGATTCACATATATAATTAAAAATTATATAAACAGAGAGTAAAGAAGTTTGATAGTTAAAGAACGCTTACTTAAAAATGAATTAAATTCAATTTATTATTAATATATGAGTCACATTTCTACATAAAAAACAAAAAAAAAATCAATTTTTAAATCTTTTAATAATAAAGGTGTCACAAAAATGCTTTAAATACATTTTAAGCGAAAAGATGAGAAATTAAGCTAAACTAAAATTTGAAATCTAGATTCAAACTCAGAACTTAATCAATATCATCTTAGATACTACAGGAGAGCTACTTAACTTTTCCTTACTAAAAACCGAAAACTGATTAATCTTTCTTCAAAATATACATTTTTACACTGATTACCTCGTTTATTTACTAATAAAGGTGATACAAAACTATTATAGCCTAATTCAGAAAATGCCTCAAAAAATCAATTTTCAAAAATGTTAACTTAATTTAATAATTTACCTCAGTTGTTTTGACTGAGATATTGAGGTATCATTTCATCATAATGACTAGAGAGGATGGTAGAATGTAACACAACAATATTGTCACCACAATTTTATATTAAAAACCACAAACGCATTTCGACATTTTATATCATATTCAATGTTGCGTCTGAACTTAGTAAGTACAGTTACTACTATACTAAGATATACACGTAAACACTGAAATCTATAATATACGTCGAAACGAGTTTGTAAAACTCGTGTATTTTAATGTAGAATTGTGGTGTCAATATTGTTGTTTTACTTTTTACTAACCTCTCCTAGTCATAATGATGAAATGGTACCTCAATATCTCAGTCAAATCAATCAATTAATTGAGGTAAATTATTAAATTAAGTAAACATTTTTGAAAATTGATTTTTTGAGGTATTTTCTGCATAAGGCTAAATATAGTTTTGTAACACCTTTATTAGTAAAAACAAGATACTCAATGTGAAAATGTTGTATATTTTGAAGAAATAATAATCAGTTTTAGGTTTTCAGCAAGAAAAAGGTAAGGATTTATTTCTGACAAAAAATGCGACGTAAGAAAAATTCTTAAAAAACTATTTCTTGTTTTTTGACGAAGAATAACTTTGATTTTATCCATGATTTGTTAAGAAAATAGAGGGAGGGACACATTTTAAAGGACATATATTGCAAAGAGACAGTGGTAGGTACAAAAAAGTGTCGTCCAGTTATACATTTATACTCACCCCATATGATGCTATTATACAGTAAAAAAAAAAAAAAAAAATATATATATATATATACATATTAACAATTTAAACTTCAAACCCCTAATTTTGGGTCTGCCCTATAACTTTGCTATGATTGGGTTATTAAACATAAAATAACTTTTAAAGTTTAATTTTTTAATTTTTTTGTTTGATACTTTCGAAGATCAGGAGCGTTACAGACGGACGGAGGGACAGACAACTCACGAATGAATAAGAGTCTAGCTAGGCTACTAGAACGTCCGTGGGTCAGTTTAATCATACCTAAAATATATTTATAAACGTCACAAAAACATAATTTATAACACTTATTGATAATCAGAAATGAGTAAAAACACCCAAATTATATTTAATTAAGCTTCACTTAATATTGATTTATATTAAATTCAAGAAAATTTATAAAAATAAAAAAATATACACATCAGACAACTATGACATCTCTAAAAATGTAAACGATTAAATGCATGACTTCATGGAATTTATCATTTTTGATTATAATTTCCTCTGAGGTCAAAACCGTAGAGAAAGAGAACACAATTAAAAAAAAAAAACTGTGTAACACGTGTTTTGAAAAAAAAAGAAAAAAAAAAAAAAAAAAACACAACTCAAAATCCCAAAGCAAACGTTCCGAATGGAATAGATCAGCTCATCCGTGACAAGGATGTCAGCTCTAATCTTAGAACTGAACCCTTCGTAATGATTTAACACGGAGTAAACTAAGTTTTTATACCAGAGTACATAAGAAAAAAACTGGACGATACAAATATAAACCATGAGACGTTTCGAAAATTAAAAAAAAAAAAAAA
>KZ651458.1:53528-69955 GCA_001010745.2 Gerris buenoi | reverse complement strand
GTCCAATCTACATCATTATAAAGGGGGGGGGGGCGCTTTTAGATAAATGGCTTGGTTGACATTGAAAAACTCCAACTTATGTTTTTATAAAATATGCAATCATTAGCAATGCCATCTCCAGATTATTTCTCTTAAAACACAACTGATAATCTCCATTGTTTTATCAAACGAAAAAAGAAAATAAAGAAAAAAATAAATAAAATAACAATAATAGAGAAAGTAGAAAAAAATATGGCAATAAATAAAAATGCAATGAAAATCCAGTGTTAGGAAATACATCGGTACACCAAATCAACTTTGTTGACTCAATATCATCGCCGTTCCTTGAACGTTTAATGCAGATGAAGTTATTATTATTATAAATTCTAGGTATCCCCTATTAAAACTTATAAGAGGAGAAATGAGAGATTTTAGAATAAGATTTAATATAGTTTTCTTAAATGTTTTTCTAAATTAAGAATTATAAGTTTTTGTGCGTTTAATTTTTGTTTTAATAAAAGTGACAGAAAAACAAAAACTTCGTAATTTTATTTTGTTTTACACACTAACAGTATATTTCCATGTTTGGATTTTTAAAGATAATTACACATTAAAATATTATAAACGAATCCTGCCTATATAAACTCACAGGGAGAGATTTTATAATCAATTTATTTATTTTTAACCCATGTCAAAATGAAAATATTTAACATTACAGTTTTCTACACAAGAAATATATATTTATATAAAAATATATTTTGGTATGATAACAATTAATATTATGTGTCAAAATAAAGGTATTTGCAAAAAAAATGTTCACCAGTATTTTTTAAGAGGTTTCACCTTTTTTTCGCCTAAAATGACTGGACTAGTACCCTCTGTCCGAGAATTAGCCATATCCAGATACAAATCCTTTCATGATTCCATTTCTAACCATTCTAAGCCACTAGTCCACAGTACGTTTTCCCGGTCCATTCCTGACAATCTTACTAGACGCCTGAAGAGGTAGTGGCCGCGCGACCTCTTAGATAACTGAAATATATTTAATCAATTTAGTTTACTTTAAATTTATATTTTTTAAATTTAAATTTTTCTTTGTATCAATAAAATCTGCCTCATTCAGTAAATGCTATCACTGGATAGTTTCTTACATCATTTTAATTCAAGTCAAACATTCTTAGATCTGTATTGCTTATAACAATTTTTTTTTATTATGTATTGCAGCATTCAAATAAAATTAAAAAAAAAAAAAACTTGTATAAACTATTTATGAAAAAAAAAAAAACATAACATAAATTTATATACATTACTATCATAAATAAGATTTTAACAAACATTGTGCTTCATGAAATCATAAAAGTATTACTATTTTTGAACTATAAAATATACTTGAATTAAATATCCACTATTATTCTTAAAAATATTTTAGTTTAAGGAAAAAGTTATAAAATATTCTGCTTATTTATTTTATATCAGAGGAAACAAGGGAGAGCGGAGGTAATAAAAAAATCCTTTTACATTGTGAAAGATGTAAAGAAAAAAAGGAATTTACTCCTGTTTCGCCCAGAAGAAATAACAAGAGGATTTAGAGGGTAATTAAAATAATATGAACCTTTTATTANTCCTGCCTATATAAACTCACAGGGAGAGATTTTATAATCAATTTATTTATTTTTAACCCATGTCAAAATGAAAATATTTAACATTACAGTTTTCTACACAAGAAATATATATTTATATAAAAATATATTTTGGTATGATAACAATTAATATTATTACCTAAAAATATTATATCATACTAATTATTATAAAAATGATTTTGCACTCAATCCAACACCTATATTCTTACATTTATGCAGGCAAGATGAGAATAATTGACTTGAAAATTATCTAGACCGTTAAAAAATATTAATGTAGACTATAAATGGCCACTTGAACTAAATAAATTATTATTATTATATGCTGAATTATACAAGGGTTGTTAATATAAACGCAGCTAACCAAAAAAACTATTGGACCTGCTATCATGCCAAAAATATCAAAATAACTAGATTTATTTATATAAAAATTCGAATAATTACGTTTTAAAAAAAGAAAAAAGGCTTGAGAGAATAAATAAAATTATTCCGTCCATTTTGCAGAGCTGTGAAGTAGATTTTAAAGATTAACGGCAACCAATTAGTTGAGCCGAAAAAGGAACGCCTTAAAAAAATATATACATTAACTAAACAACTGGGACAGGAAAAATGTATGAACGTCAAAAAAATCTCAGAACATATTTTGCTTTTTTTCTGACGAATCAAATTAATACGATCGTATTAATACTGTCACAGTAATGGAAAGGAACCGCGACAAAACATTTATTCTTTATGACATTTCTCAGCCTATATTTTTACACTTGGAGCTCAAGAAGACTAATTTAAAAGTACATTTACTAAAAGAAAACATGTCTACCCTCTTGGGTGAATACATTGAAAGTAACATGTCTTAGCTGACATTGTTAAACAGGGGTGATTAGTTTGCACAGGGGAAAACACGAACATGTTACAATTATTTCATTTTTTTTATACAAAAAAAAATATATATATACAGCTTGGTTTTAATTATATTTGTTGTGATTTAATACTTTAAGGATAAATTAAATTTTGTGTATTTAAGAATTAAGATTTTTTTAGCATATTTATAATCTCTAAAGCATACATGAATAAATATATTGAAGACTAAAATATAAAATTATAATTAATCGTTTTTACCCCTTTGTTTAAAGAAATAAAACACTGTAATTATAATAGTCCAGGAGATAGCGTGCAAAAGAGTGTCTGACTAACATCAAGCTAGAATGTTGTATACAAGTCAATCTTGTAGCGCCTTTTAAGAATATGTGGTCGGCTAAGTTCTTTTGCGGGACATAGCTTGACGGTAGGCGTTTGAAAAAAAAACGGTGGAGGGCGGCCATGTCTCACTAATTATGGTGGACAATGTGATTTTCATGATCCTGAGTACAGAATTAGTTAGTAGACCGTAAATCAAGCTGATGTTAGTTTGTCCTTTGACAGGTGACTACGTTGATTTTTAGTAATATTTGAATAACTAACCTATCTAGTGTGAAAATAACACTTGATTTTTGGTCTACTAACTAATTCTGTACTCAGGATCATGAAAATCATACTGCCCACCATAATTGGTGGGACATGGCCGCTCTCCGCTATTTTGTTTTTTTTCAAATTCCTACTGACCAGCTATGTCCTGAAGACGAAGTTAGGCGACCACATATTCTTAAAAGGCAATAAAGGATTGATTTGTATACAAAATTCTAGCTTGATGTTGGTCAGACACTTTTTTGCACGCTATCTCCTGGACTATAAGTAATAAGGTTATTGGTCTATACCACAATTTTTAATTTATTATAAATCAGACCGGTTTTAGCCTCTAAAATACTAAAGACATTTATCGTTTTGAGACTCTCCTTCTGGTGTGCATAGGTAGACACTTTGCAAGAGGCACATGTTGGTATGTAGATTGCCGTATATAAGGCTTGAAACATGTCAAAGAACCTCACTCTGCATGGACCAATAGATCGGATAAATACACCTTTGTTATTAATGCGATCTTTAGTGCTTGCATAAGACCTAACTAAGCATGCTCACAAAAAGAACATACTAGTGTGGTCCTTCTCTGCCCTATGAACATGAACAGGGTCATATAGTGTGGTTCCCCTATGTGATATAGTGTTCTAAGGGCTCATCATATTCAGCATCATCCAAGTACAAAGGGAATAATCGAGGATGGAAGGGCATTAGATGAGTGGTAGCATTGGCTCTGCTCTCTTGGGCTTCAATTAAGCTGAAGCGGAATGTGTTCTATCCATATCGTTCTCGTATGACGACTCGGGATTAGCCATGCGCCACCTCCGTCGACAGTTTAGTCTCTCTGACCAGTGTACCGTGCCCATACTCCATTTCCAACAGTGTTGTGTGACTTTGTACACCTTATTTGACATTCAACCTAGGAGTTCATTTATGTACGGTCCGATAACTTTAAATACCTTCTACTCTATATTGATATCGTCGTATGCATAAATGTTAAATGTTGGATAGAAAGTTCACACTCTATTCAATCCATAGACACTTAATAATGCATTATTTGACACTTTCTGCTGTAGAAAAGCTTTTAAATCGGTACTTCAAACGTAATCTTTATACATCGATGAAAGTAATTTCTCTTTAAAATGTTAATATTTTATTTTACTTTAAAATAAGAGCGATGATGGAGGTCATCTTAATAAATACAAAGAAACAGTCTCTCCACGGAAGATAACACTTGTTTATTTATCAAATTTTTATCTTGTCGTTTTTTTATGTGTAGCTAATTTTTTTTTGTTACCTGTTTTCAATATATGTATAATGATTTATATTTTATTCTTAATTCTTGCCAATTTTAATGTTCTGCTTAATATGTTAATTGGAATTCTCCTTCCAATTTTATTTTAAAGTAAATTTTTTACGTCTGGTCTTCAACTAAGTTTTTCTTTTCTATTCTATTCTATTAAACTTTATTTCATCTACATGTTAAATAATTTTGATAAAGATTTTCTCTTTGTTTGGCCTATAGGGTTTTAATTAAAAAGTTTTTATAAAATAAATACAAAACTTCTTCTTTTTTTAAATTCTGGCTATATTTCGCCCTCCCACGTTGGGGCTTCTTCAGGCTTTAAATTATTCCAAATCACATGAGTCAATAAACATTTTTTTCTTTAAAACAGTGGTTAAAAGTCACATGTACATGTGAGTGGAATTATTAAAATAAACACATTGGTTTCAATCCTCCCTGTTTGAATGCCAGGGAGAGTCTCTCCCGAGAGGGCGAAATATAGCCAGAATTTAAAAAAAGAAGAAGTTTTGTATTTATTTTATAAAAACTTTTTAATTAAAACCCTATAGGCTAAACAAAGAAAAAATCTTTATCAAAATTATAGATATATAAGGGTTCAAAAACACACATTACAGAATAAAATACATGTTAAATTTTCTTAATTTATTTTTGTTATAGATCCTGAAGAAGTTTTGAATTAAAATCGGAAATGTCGGGTTTTTTGAAAATATTATGGTAGCTGTTACTTTCATAGCGTAAAAACGGAAAAATGACTACATTGTGTACTAAGCGATTCATATATTTTAAACTTAAACGATGGAATATAATAAATCACAGTTAACATGGTTTGCAATGAAAAAAAAAAAAAAAAAAAAAAATCATTCAGACTTATTTATTGATAAGTCAATATAAAGCAATTACAGCGATTTGATTAATGCTTATAAATAACAATAAAAATAAATGAACAATACTAAAATGTTATAACAATCTTTTACTCAAGCCCCATTGAGAGTTTTAGGATCATTAAATTTTCAAGTTTTTCCTAAGGTAGGATAGGAGAGGATAAAATGATTCCGTGCTAATGGGCCTGTGCGCTTCAAGGGAGGAGGGAGCACTCACTCAATTACAACTTGCTTACTCAATTACTAAAACCAAACTCCAAATGGTGAACAAACCCTCCCGCAAAAATACTTCACCATTCTCCATTAAAATGGGGAAAATGCGATTTAAGGATCCGATACACATGTTCACAGGGGTGTTTTCAATTATTTCTAATATTTTTGTAGCTTAGAAACTTGGATCTGAATTTATTGCATCAAATCGTAGCCGAATATGAGCATAGGTAGAATCTCCATAATAAATGTTGCATCACAAAAAAATTACCACATACATGTGAATATACAGCATAATAATTTAAAATTTTGAAATAAACTCTATTAGCTTAGTAAAAAAAAAAAATATGAATACGAGTACATCTCTTATAACAATACGTCTGTAAAAGGTGTCTCAACTTAGATTATTAAATGATCAAGATAAACCATTTAAATAGTATTCAGCAAATATTAAAAAATGTTTTTATTTAACCTGGTGGATACTTATGCTGAGAAGTGTATCTTTAATGGTACATATTTTGAATTCACGCATTTTTCCGGGCAGAAGACCCGTTAATTGCCATAAGAACCAGATGTTATTATTATCCATGTACTGTACAATGTATGTGACAATAGCAACCCGGAAAATAGATATAGTAGTTTTTCCAGTCACGCATAGAAAGTCGTTCATAACACATCGCAAGTCAACTTCAGACCTCCTTAACACCCGCATGTTTGCCGACTCAAGGAGCAACCATCTGCTCCAGTGGCCACTGGACCTCCGGACCTCCTCAGCCATCTACTTCTCCCCAGGTAAATGCGTATTATTTAAATAACATTTATTAGAATCATTCTCAGAATTATCCAGCCTGTTTCTATATTCCAGTCACATGAGCTCGGAAATAGTGCTCAAACTGAAAATAGCCATGATCACATGCGAACTAATTAATTAAACCACAGCTTTCCACGGCTGCCGTTATTAAAACAAGATGTTTTCGGTTTCAAGGTTTCGAAGGTTTATTCCAATAAATTAAAACCTATTTAGTTGAGTTGAGCATTGAGCATCAAGATGTAAGCTCGATTTGTTAGGTGGTTTCCAGTTATTAAAATGATGTTCAATAAATAAAGATTTCCCTCAGGAAGGAGAAACACATTTAAATATCCTTTTGGATACGGAATTTATATTATCTGACATCTATTATTTCATAGACTAACATGACCAGTCCATTATTACAATAGCTCCATTAAATGAATAATAAGAAGGTTTATTAATCGTGGTTTCCGCCCTCCAGATGAACTAATAAAGGATTCCAGCAACATTATAAAGATTAGTGTCAAATGCGTTATTTTTTTGAAACAACGTATTCTTGATTTCACAAAATATCACAGACAAGAGTTTAATGATAATTTAAAAACAGGAAACAATAGTCGGGAAACTGCAGAATTACAATCAATGAGCTGAGGAAATAACAAACAAAAGAATTGGTTCGATAATTTTATTATGGGTGACATCACAATGAGATAAAATGTTGATGGGGGAGGTGAAGCTTAGGGAGGGACGACGTCATACGTAAGCCTAGGTAGGGGGAGGGGAGACGGAAAGTTATTTTGGCCGAGCACGTGGGGGCCAACCTAGGCCCGCTCCAATCACACACCTGGTGCCAACTTAATATACCTCTCTCACGCCGACCACACTTAGAAATATGTCCTATAACATCACATCTGACACCCTCACATTCACAACCACACAACTAACACTATCTCACACTAGGCTGGGCAAAAAAAAAAAATATTACACACCCTGTGTGGTGTTTTTAATATTTAACGAACATAATTCTTAAATCTGGGCGCCCGGAAACATTCTTGCCCTTCAGCCAAATATAATATATCAATAGTGACAAATTCTAAAATATAAAATACGCAATCACTGTTGGAATAAATAAAATTTCGGAAACCAATAAATAAAATAAATAAATAAATAGAAAATTGTTTATAGTTTCATCCTATTTTTAAATAGGTACTAAATAAGGATATAGGTCAGAGGAATGGGATAGCATGGAAATGAATAATTATAATTATGACTACAGAGGATAGTAGAAAGTAACAACAATTTGATATTTGGTGACAATATTGTTGTGTTACTTTCCATAACATTTCCAGTTATAAATATTAAGTGGTACCACAAAACCTCAGTCAAAACAACCAATCATTTTTATAATTCAATAGAAATTTTGAGAAATATCAGTTAACAACTCCAAGTTATTTTATGAAATAAATATCTTATAACAAAAACAAAATGCCGATATATCTACTTAGATATGTTGCAAAAAAACATTAATAAAATGGAATATTACATGAAAAAAAAAGTTGATTCAGATATACTCTTTTTACAAAAATTATATAACTTTTTACAAAAAGCCCTCATCTTTCAGCCTGTATCCAGGTCCATCCAATTATCTCTGTTCTTGGGTTATATACCGAAAATGTCAAAAAGAAAGTGCAACGTATGGCCGGGAAGGCTTGCCCAAGGAATGGAGACCAAGATGTAAAAGGGGGTAAAATATTGTCCTCAAAAACAAAAGGGGTACTGGAATGAGGCCAGAAGCAAAGCCAAAGCCAAATTTCATTGGGTCGACTTATACAACATAAAGAAATTTGTGCAAAGCTTTAATATTTAATACGCATAAGTCATATTCCGAGCTCAGCATACATTTATTATCTTTATGAGTGTACCTGTATTTATATAATGAGCATGCATTTTTTTAATGAGCACACGTTAAACTCAACAAACAATCATGATAAGATGCTTTAATAGTACCATTCAATAACAATCAATTTGGAATTATTTATTAACAATGCAAAATTTAATAAGAAACTTACACAGAGAACGAAAATGTTTTAAGAGCAAATGTAATTTTTACTAAAGAATTAATTTAGCAAAATTCCAAGAGCGCAGACGGTTGAAAATTAATCTGGGGTTGTCTGCCGGCTACTTTTGACGAACCATCAAAATTTCATAAAAATCAGATAAGTACTTTTGAAGATATAGGTGTAAATAAGTGAGTGTTTGTGCGCATGTGGAAGAGAAACAAATACCCATTTGTTTCTCACCCATTGTTTCAACCTTCTTTACCCAAAGAAGGTTGAAACTTATAAATGACGCTAATTATGACAATTGGCTAATTATGATTTGACCTACTATCCAATTTTTAATAAAATCAGACGAGTAGTTTATAAGATATGTTAGTTCGTAAAAATGGAGCGACAGACAGACAGACACGGAACCAAAAATGTTCCCTGATGTCTGAAACAGATATCTGTCTTGGTATTTTTGAAATTGTAATCCTAAAATCTTTTCATTCTTCAAAACGATCACATAACATTCGTTACCTTCGGTAAGCTCGGAAGCAAAACAATAATAATAAAAATATTAAAACAGTGACAGTTTGGTTAAACGTAAAGAGGTTGTCTTCATGCAGTTTTATTTTATTTTTTATTTTATTTTTATGTAACAAAAAGAGTCAGCAAAAAACATAAATGTAAAACGTTCTTACGTCTGAAATAAGGAAAGAAAATCGATAAAGTTTTTTCTGCAATGTATAAGTTATCCGTCTAAGTTTAATCCAAGGGTAGAATCAGTAGTAAACTGAGAGGAGAGGTTATCAAAACAAGGGACTCTTTACTGAAGGTGGAACGGAGGCAGGTTGGTGAATGAAGCTGCTACTCTCCAAGGTACAATATCTCCGCTCCTCATTTCCTCTAGCATACCTAACAACCTGTTTTTCCTTTTCCACTTTAACAATACCACAAAAGATTCCCCCCCCCCTTCCCCGCCTCTTTTCTGGAACTGATAGCACATATTTCGTGGCGAAAAAACATCAGATGTAATTCCATCAAAAAAACAAAAAGGAATTTCAAATAAGTAACCATATAAAATTTCGTAGACATTTATACACGAGCAGCGACTGTTAAAACTAGAAGTTAGAAACAAAAAGTTTATAAACAATTCAAGAGAAACGCGACATAAATATGGAATAAATTTCAACACTATACAGTGTTCTAAAAGCTTGGGTTGACAAAGACCAATATGAAACAAATGCATCGAACAGATACATGACAGTAAAACGATTGATTGGCAGGCTATACGCTCCATTTAACTCACAAGCCATCCCCGTGTTTCAGAACCAGCTCGTCAGATTACTCGACAAATAGAACATAGATTTGAGTCTCTGAAAACGAAAATAGGAATTTTTCAAAACGGCTACGCTTAAAGTCGGTTATTTGATCAGTGGTTTATGGAAAAACATACGTTATTTCCTTTGACGATAATTTGAAATATCATTTAACTGTTAAAAGCGGTAATGTATGCGATGATATATACAGAACGAGTAAAGTATTGAAAATTGGACGGTACTTTTGTAGTTTAGCACTTCCCTATATCCCTCTGACTTAATAGTTATTTAGACATTGGAACATTAACAGATTAAAGGAATAATAAAAATTGTCTCTCCACGTAAATCCAAACTGGTTTATTTAACAAAGCAGCTTTCAGCTTCATAAGGCCATCATCAGACATATAAGACAGTCGATCTCTGACATGGCATAGGCTCATCTCTCAATAAATCAATTTTCTTATTTTTTCATGTAACTCTTTTCTTCCTCAATCGGCCCTGATGATGGCCTTATGAAGGCTGAAAGCTGCTGTGTTAAATAAACAAGTTTGGATTTACGTGGAGACACAATTTTTGTTATTCCTTTATGATGAACTTCATAGAAGCTCCTACATCTAATATTAACAGATTCCTTAGTCTAAAACACTATTAAGACAAAGGGCTATTTAGTCCAATGTACCTTGGGACAAAGGAGTATCACGCGTGAGCATATAATTAGACCATACCATTAGTCTAATCAACTATTAAGATAAAGGAATATAAAACTGCCCCAGGAGTCTCAATGTCTTGAGGAGACAAACACACAAAACTTTGAGACTTATGTCGGGCAGACTATTCTTTAGAACCAGGGGGGGTCCTAAAGTAAAAAAGTGCCAATTTGGACCATTTAGGCCAATTTATCGACTACTTTGAACATGTTTAACCTACATCAATTGATATAGGAATTTAAAATTACCTTTAAGGAATTCAGGAAAATTGATTGAATCATATAATAACTACACTCGAATTAATAGATATATTTTTCACTTTAATATTTACAGAAAAAGGAGCGATTGTAAAAAAACATTTTTATTTTATACATGGTTTACTTAATTCAATTAACTTTTAGTTCACACGTGCATGTAAGCTAATTGGAAAGAGCAAGAAGCATTGGTGTAGAAAAAAAAATTATTTAAACAAAAAACACAACATACTAGTGTGGATTATTACTGCACAAGAAGCATGTGTGTGAAGCGTTTATTGATTCAGAATCTAGACTTTCCTCTAAAACAGAGCACTTAAGGTTTCATGATTTAGCGTAGACTAAAACGTTAATTATAACTCCCACGTTAGAATGTAGTAAGGTCAACTAGTCTGGCGTTTATTTTTCGTAGGGGAAAAATTAAACCTCTTTTCTTCGGTTGCACAAAACAATTGACGCACATAGTTCTTACCACAAAGAGCCCGATCAATGTACGAATGGTTTCATCAGTATAAAATATAATTATGTATATATTATATTTAATTATTAAATAGGTATAATCAGTATAAAGAAACAGATATCTAAAAAAAAAAATTATTTAAGTAAAGTTGGAATTATAAAAAAAAGATACTCCAGTGCCTTCAAAGTTTAAAACTGTTCATGCGTCGTTTACACTAAGTCAAGAGATCTTTTAGTTCATGTTTTTTTTAAATATTTTCTAAATTTAGGGATTCCTAAATCAATTTCGAATTTTTGCAAGACCCTTTCAAGGGAAATTATGCAACAATTAGTTAAGTACAATATAATTATTAACTATAGTACTTAACACTTTTAATAGTTTTTGAGTATCGGAGATTTTTCACAGAGAAAATTGATCAAAGATAGTAGAAAGGTAGTAGAAACAATGAACTTAATTAATGCAATTAGTAGTTAACAAATAGAAGTATATTAAGTAGCAAAACTATATCGGGTAGCAAGAATCCCACTGAAAAGGGCCTACACTCCACTGTTGTTTTTCTTTTTCAAAAATACCAAAGTTTAGGATTTTAATTGGCAAGAAGTTACCCTATTATTATCTTCACTTATTTGTTTGTTCCGCAACCCTTTTGCATCATTAAAGTTTGACGTAGTGGTCCCTTCATAGCTGAGAAAGAAAACATGGCATAAAATGGAGCACGAGTCAAATTTGCATGTTTTAACAGGCTATTAAAAGACTTTGTTTTATAATTTAATAGGAATATAGGAACAACTTTATTCATAATAACATTGTCTATAAAATTAAATAATTGTTTATAATATTATTTTCTTCTTCTGATATAGAAAAACCTGAATTGGATAGACAAAATAAATATACTTTTAATTACGAGCAATTACGAACTATTCCTATTTCATTGCACACCCCAAAAGATGCATTTCCTTTAAAAAAAGAAATCGGTCCGAGACAACTTAGACAAACTTTCTCATATACGAGTTTATAATTACTTAGTCCAGTGTTTTCTATTTATTAGTTTTCGAGTTTTCGTAGGTACTTTAATTATTATAGAACATTTTATGAAAATTTATCACAAAAATAACCTCCTCTGCGGGGAATCGAACCCGGCCTCTTCCATTCCACATTTAAAGCTATTTTCTCATGAACTAGATTTTTCCCGGGAATACGGCTTACACCGTTATATTTTAATTTAAATAGACAACATTTGAGAAATCAAAATCGTCAACACAGTTTTCGAAAATTAAGTTTTAGAGGGTTGCGCCTGAAAATTTGGAGCTAAAATTCATTTCTCGATTTCGGGTATGATGCATGCCGAAATTAACCAAAAATGTGTGCCATATTTCGTAAAAATTTGTCCAGTAGTTTCGGCCCTATGCGTCTGCACAGACGACAGACGTTTTTTTAAAGAGTCAGTGGATCTTTAAACGTGTAAGTACATGAAAATCTCAAAATTGAATTTGCGTGCCATCGCAATGCTTTTTCTAAAAATATTTTCTCTTTATATAAGAAAGTAAAATTGAATGTTAGGTAACATACAGGCAGGAGCAGGAAGGGAAGTAATAAGGGCCATCGTTATGCCTAAGGCCCTTAAAAAAAGCATGTAAAAATACAAAATCGGTGGTATATATGTATATATATGCATTATATACATATATCCATAGATATATTTAATAAGTTAATGAGTAGAAATGTTTAAGTAAAATGTCTAAAGAAGAAGAAGAACAACAAAAAACAATAAAAAAACAACAACAAAAAACCATGCAAAGAAGCGAGACACATAATGGCCTCTTAATGGAACCGTCGTTGATTGGATAGGAAGAATAGAAGGGTCAAAATATACGCTTTACCGGGGTGAGTACGCATTGTTAGAAATATGACCTACATACAAAGGTAGAAGAACTCACGAGGTGGGGCGCACGGCAGAAAACCTCTTACGGCTAATGGCTACCTGCCTAAAATACTAAGTCTTTATGAATTCATGATTCCTCGGCATTAAAGCTGCAACAGTTACACCGAGCAACCTAATAATGAATTCAAAACTAACGAGTAATTTTCTAACTACATCGTACAGCCCAGAACAGTATGAAGGTTATGAGAAACACTCCGAGTAATATAGATAAAAGGATTGGACAATGTCAGGAAATTGCCTGATCAATATAGACAATATCTCCAGAGAATAGCTTAACTTCCGCTCTAGAAAGCTTCCCTTCCTTTCAAGTTTTACATCAAAACCCCTAAAAATAACACGATAAAGAGAAGAAGAAACTAATCTGGATAGGATACGAGATATAACACAGTGAAAGTATAGTCACAAGATGAAAGCCAAGGATAGGGCCAGGGTTGAAGTCACGAGGACGATAAGGGCTTGCATGTACTTAATGACCGGTAATTTTATCACTATTGATCTCTTTTAAAAGTTATTCCATTCGTGTTTTCATTTTACACAGATAGAATAACAGGGGTATTTTAACCGCAGTCAAATTATTTTACACGGCTTTTTTTCGGTCAGTGGACATTAGAAAAATTAAAACTTAAAAAAATAATACTATTTTAAATAACAATTTTACATCTCAATAAATATAAAATGTATCTTCATGATAGTTGACTTGCATTAAAATACAATTCTTTAAGAAAAATTTAAGTTATTCGTCTTCTTTTCGACTGAATATATGTTTTGTCAAGTTTTAAAAAAACCGAAAATACAGTTTTGACTTTCCTGAATAAACGACTTCTGCCGCTAGAATAATAAAAAAATGGAATATTTCTGCTTAGTAAAATACATAGAATTATAAATAATAAAAGAGACGTAGAGACAAATAATTCATGCCCAAGTCAACAAGAGTAGAATAAGCAAGTGTATTCTAAGTGCCTTCTTTTACTCCTTATAAAATAAGTAGGCATTCAAGACGACAAAAATTTATAATAAGAAATGTTTATTTTTTTATTAGTTTTGTTTTTCTTTACTACCAGGAGCAAAGAAATCAAAATGATCCAACTTCATCAAAGTGATCAACGTCGTTAATAAAGCATTATGTCTGCAATAAGAAAAAACAGTTGAAATACTTTTTTTTCACTAAAGCTTAGTTTACACGCAATGCTCAAACGTCTTGCTTGGTCGGGAGAAACAAAGAATTAAAAAACAGTAGCGTGTTGACCACAGTAAACAATTTGAAATTAACAAGGTTAGACGCAATGTCAAACTCAAACACCGTTTCAAAATTATACACCACACAAATCAAAATATGAAAAAAAAAGCTCTAAAATAGAGAAAAATTACCCAGCAATTTTACTTTGTAGATTTAAAAAAAATTATACTCGTATTCGCTAATATTAGATACATTATAAAGAAGAAACTGGAGTTTATCATTAAACCAACATAAAACAAACATTGAATGTTTTCGATAAAGTAAATCAGTTAATAAACAGTACATTGAATAAAGAGATAGCATCTATTTTATTAATAAAAATTTGTACTATTACTCGTCGATTATTTATCTGTATTATTTGTGTCCATAGCGATCTTAATGTAAAAAGTTTTGCTTCCGAGCTTACCGATTTCAAAAATTCTAAGACAAAAATCCGTTTCACACATCACGGAAAATTTTTTCGAACTAACTTATCTTAAAACTACTAGTGCGATTTTAATGAGATTTAGATGATATTAGGTAGGTCTTATTTAGCCCATCGTTGGTCCATAAGTTCCAAACTCTTCCACATGCGCACAAGCACCTGTATCTAACTTATCTAATTGTTATGAAATTTGGATAATTTGTCGAAAGTAGCCCGCAGATAGCCCCAAACTGCGCTCTTTACGTTTTGCTAAATTAATACTTTATTTCATGTAAAATATACAGCCAATTAGTGTGGCACATAGCTTCCTAGCATCTTATGATGTACTTTATTGATTTTATACTTTCACAAGCTATTATTGTCCAATTTGTTCAATAGTTTCCCACGTTTTTTTAATATGTATGAATTAAAGTATTAATTTAGCAAAAGTTAAAGAGCGCAGACGGAAAATTGAGCGACCGACATGATGACTAAAACGGATTTCTGTCTTGGATTTAAAAAATTTAAAATTAAAAAGTTTAGGGAAAAATTAAATAAATTAGACAATAATATGTAGTATATCATAAAATTATGAAGAGCTATTTAGCACACTAATAATTGGCAGGGTATTTTTTTTTTTCACGTCCCCTAAATTCGGAGCATACTTTACAGTTGAGATAAATAATATTTTCTTTTTAAGTAAAACTAGGTCGTATTGACACACAATTAATAAATCAATTTATTTTTAAAAAGGAAGTAAAGAATGAATGTCATTAACCACATACTGTAAAAGAGTGTTTTTTTTTTTTTTTTTCTTTTCTTTTTTTTGTTTTTTAAAACTGATTAATCATTGGGTACTCAAAAACTATAGTGTTTGATAAAGGAAGCAGGGAGAAAGAGGTATAATGAATTGTTGAGTGTAGTAGAAACGTAAAGAGTTAAAGCCGTTATACAGAGAGAAGGAGCGGAGCGAAATTACCTATTTGGTTTCAGGTTAAGGCCCCGGCTAAAGGCACGGGCATTAAGAAATAATTAATCGTGTTTGCACTCAGTAAACATCTGTACCTCTCCACCGTAGTAATAAAGTTGGTAAGCCTTTGATATATGTGTGTGTGGAATTCAAAACACACTCAAGTTCAATGCTTAATACCTACCATGGAGAGAATAGATTCGGGCGGTTTAAGTATAATACATGTCTTCCTAGAAATATACCTATTTCAGCGTTTTAAAATCATTAATACTCAGGGAATTAACGCAAACCAATAAATCTTCTATTAAACTCGTACCAGAGCCACAGACGTTTTAATATAAAGAACATCAGTTAAAGAGAGTAGATCATTTCCTTAATGAGGGAGAACAGATGTGAAATTAATTATCTTCTAAAATATGCCATGACTAATCAAGAAAACATCTAAAACCTATAGAAATATGTAAATTATTGATTTGAAATTCATATTTTTTTAGTCCAATTTATAAAGAAACAGAATCATTGGTTTACATGATGCGTCAATAATCACGATAGAAGCATTAAACAAATATTCTAATTGCAACACATATTCTTCCTGTTAAGAAGGTATCTGCCACGTGTGTCACGGATAAGCAACTGTAAAAATGATCAATTTTTTCAATTGGTGATTTTAACTTTATCAGATGCCATTCGGACCAAAAGGTTTTCCGTCGCATTTCCGGGCTATGACTTTAACAACAGGACATTCCCCGAAACCCGGCGGAAACTGTCATTAATAATGCCTCGGCTTTTTGTTTAGAGCAAAACTTTCTTTGCAATACGTGTTTTATATATATATATATAT
>KZ651458.1:37326-49183 GCA_001010745.2 Gerris buenoi | reverse complement strand
TTTTTCTTGTATAGTCGAAATTTGAACCGGTTTACTCTTGTACGATTTTAGGAAATTGTACTTTCTAGGTACAGGGTACATTTTGAACAAAAAGTAATATTCTAATTCTTCATTTAAGAACATGCAGGAGATATTATGAAGAGTGACTTTTCTTCGAAAATTGAAATTTTTTTGCATTTACACGTATAGGCAACTCAATCCATGGACATACGTATATATATATATATATATATACTATGTTATAATATTTCTAGAAGCAGAGTATTATCCTGTCCGCTAAAGTTCTTATTTTCCAGTATGTACAAGTAAATGGTGTTGTTTGTTTGCCCCCTCTCTAACAACCTGTTTCTGTCCCACACTAACCTAAACATTTTTAATAAGCAAAAAAAAAGTTTAAAAACAATTTCTGCGACCTGGCAATTACTCATCACAAGGATTCAAAGTTTGATGAAGCACTTATTTAAAAAACAATAATATTAAACATAATGTGCATATAAATCGTACTCGTAAACATCACACGAAAATTACTCAAATTGAGATTTTAAGCTGATTTATTATACGTTTACAGCGTGAAGGACGAATTAAATTTTATCTTTATTGCTATCTGTTATTATAATAAATTATTAATTATGTAAAATAATATTTTGTCAATAACTTTAAGATAAATTTACCTTTAGTTAATTAATCTACACTACTTACGTAAAGTATATTTTGCTTTGTGTATTTCCAAGTGATCCCATAGCAATAGGATCTAGTAACATTCAAAGGAAGACCATGGCGACAAAGATAAAGTATAGTTTCCCTTTGCGAACCCTTTGAGATCAAAGACAGAGGAACTCCGCCTTGATGGTAAACACCTGCAACTTTGCAGGAGTTTGAGGTTTGCACTTACAATAAATTGAATAATTTCAAAGTTAATTCAAACTAACGTAATAATGATTTTATTGGGATCAAAGGCGGGCTTTAAACAGTTTTGCTAAAGGGTAGTAGTTTAAATTGTTCAAACTCTATTCCTCCTAAAGTCTTCATTGTTATTAGAGCTCAAGGCTAAAGCGAAAAAGGCAGGAGCTTCACTTACGGGAAGGGAGGGGAAAAAAAGAACAAGAAAAAACAAGACAACTGTTTGGAATGGACAGGAAAAACAATCGGTCCATTTGGGTCATTAAAGAGGCGATTTCGAGAACCAGCAGCTCACAACGGGTAAAAAGAAGGCAGGGCCAAGTGTAGAAGAGGAAGGGGCAGTGTTTGGGGAAGAAGCCGTAACTCTTGAAATAGGCAACCATAATTTTTTCTCTCTTCTTCTTCACCGAAAGAAAAAGAATCTAAGAGTAAGAGCCGGGGGGGGGGGGGGGGTAGCATTTGTAAAATAAACAGTGGGAGAAGCACGGTAGAGAGCCTGGTGAGGCCGAAATTCCCTGACAGCGAGCCAACAGTCTGCCCTGCAAACTCAAAAATAAATTATGAGATATAAAGAGACTGTTTTTATGGCTAACAGTCTCGCACCGACCCTATCATACTCTCCAGGCAACTCGGAGGCCAAATAAACTTTCCATTCATTAAATTCCACCAATGCGTAAAAACAGAGTTAACGCCCTCTCTAATTTTAACATATGTGCAATTTGCTAACAAAACCACATGAAAAATGCATATAGATATATAATTTTTTGAGGATGCACCCATAGTTTCATTAAAAAAACACTTAAAAATAAAGACAAATGTTTGCTTTATTTAAAAACGAAAAAGTTTAAATACAGTTAAAACTAGGTGAATCATAGCTTACAGAAATATAACCGTCTTCGTCTTCTAGATCGTAGGTCCAAGCTTTCTCTTAATAACAAGCTTAAAATTTATAATGTAGTCTTAAAACCAGCGTGGACCTACGGCCTGGAAGTGTGGGGTAGCACCAAACCTTCCAACTCCCGTCGTCTCCAAATCATCCAGTCCAAGATCCTAAGAAAAATCACTGATGCTCCATTCTATGTCTCCAACCTCACTCTCCACAATGATCTTAACGTTCCCTTCGTTCGCGATCTATCCATATCCCGATACCACACATTCCATGAATCCTTATTAGATCATCCTAATCCTCTAGTTCAACTCCTTTCTGCCCAAAATATACCTAATAACCCTCCTCGACGCCTGAAGAGACAGTGGCCTAGAGACTTATTAAATATACGTGTATAAAATCTGTAATCATCCTCTATCTGCTATATCTTATTTATATAATATATATCTGCTATATTTTATTAATATTTTATTTATATAATTATTTAAGAATATTTAATAATTTAGTTTATTTATTCATTTATTATTTGTTTAATTAATTAATTATTATCTCATTTCTCCTCTATCTACTTTTATTATTATTTATTTACATTATAATCTTTTATGTGTAACTCTCACGCCAAAAAGGTGTAGTCACTGGACTACTTCCTTTTACATGTCGAACAAGCCACAAAAACCATATATTAACTGTAACACTTATAACATGTTAAAAATTGTAGTTGTGTTAATCAATAAAGACAAAAAAAAAAGAAAAAAAAAAAGAAATATAACCAGTGCAAATACCACACGACTAATGAGACGACCTCAACGAGTTAAAACGAATCCCCCTTTCAAAAATTGTATAAAACAGAATCGACAGTGAGCCTCTTTCTTTTACAATGCCGGCTTAAGTTCAGGACTCCGTCCTTTCTTCACTAACTCAAAGGTAAAATATTCATTATAGGGCTTGGGAGTGAATAAGGTCCACTTGACACCTCTATAATAACACTCCGGGGTAGAGAGGTCTCTAGAAATAAGAGTTACAAGCTGAAATGACATCAAATAAAACTTCAGAACAATCCGTCGAAGAAATCCAAGTTAAAAAATTAAAGCCCACTACCAAGTTTATAAACGGAGACTGTGAATAAACTTAAAACATCCGACAAAAAATCAACTTAACATCAGCATTAAGACGAAACGCAATTACTCAGTTATCCCTTAGGATAAGAAACGTAAACGTATTAATACCTATTTTTGGCATTCATATACTTTGTTACACCGTATTTATTTTGCAGGTCTTTATTAACAGGTGCCAGGTGCCTACGCAGAATACAAAACATATTGTGGCCGGACAGATGGATGGAACTGTTGTTAACATGCCAACAAAGTCCTGTCGAAATTGAGATCCGGGAGAGAAAGTGGAGGTGGATTGCCCATACTCTACGTAAGGATGCCGTTGAGATATCTAAGCAAGCCCTAGACAGGAACCCTCAAGGGTGTCGGAGATGAGAAAGACCTACGACTACCACAACGAAGTCAGCCTCGCGAATCAGCAACTCACGTGGCGACAAGTTAAGTACATAGCCAGAAATCGTAATACCCCCTACACACTGGCCGTCACGACTGTTGGCCCCGACTATTCATGTTGAGACCTTGCCCAACACACACCCCGACAAAACGAGCCGACTTAACTACTAGCCCACCAGTTTAGCAGCAGCGCTCGAGGTGACATGGTGCATGGTTCTAAAATGGTACCATATCTGCTTAAACACAGAAAAACTCCGACCTAACAAAAAAAAGTGATGGGGGGTCAATGGTTGGTTGGTCCAGCTGACCCAACCACCCGACCGTCGGCCACGACAGTTGGCCAGTGTGTAGGGGGTTTAATTTTGTTTCCCATCGTACTTTACAACATTTTATGGATATCAATATAGGTGGGTAACAGAGTGAAAAAAGACGTATGGGTGCGCCTATTTTACTTTGTTGCCAACACTTTCTTTTCTGTTATGGTGTGGGTAACAAAGTAAAAGAGTATACTAATGTTAATGGCAGTGAGTTACAACATCCATTTCAAATCGTTTTTACGGCTTTAAAAATAAAACAGTACACGGAAGCGAATTTTGCATTTGTACCTATTTAGTTAACTGTAACACTGTAACTTCTATCACAATGTTAAGAAATTATACAAACAAACAAAACAAAAAAAACTGTGAAACAAATAACAACCTCTAGGATTACTTTCCTTCAAATCATTTAATAAGGGAATAAAAATAAATTCGACAGAGCGAAGGGATGGCAGGAAAAGAATAGGATAAAACAATAAAGAGCTCTTGGGGTGTAGAGTGTAGAGGAATAACCTGGGCCGTACTACAAGCTTGTCAAGAAGTTTGACAGGTTATTAGCGAATTTCCAACCGAGGGCAAGTTTATACATAAAAACATGAGGGACCGCATCCGTCCAGGGAAGAGATCCCTGCCAGCCACAGCTTTAGCAAACACCCCGCATCTCGTTCACTCAAAATAATAAATTGATTTCACGTAACTAGGCAAACTGGCATCTAAATGGAAATAGCCATGTAAATGACAAATTTAAATCGGTGCCTAGATAAATAAACATTTTATTAGAACAGGTTGATTAAAGATGTGTAAAGCAGTGAGCAGTAAAACACTACACCATACTAGAAGGTTAAGGTAGTTTACTTAACTATCAAGAAGAAATTATTCGAATCAACTTAAATAAAAAGGGAGGAGCCGTCGATAAGATTTAAGAAAATATTATATCTGTAAGTCAACAAAAATAAATTCTCATGCAATAAAATATTAATAATACATAACTCATGTGTTATCTCTATAGTGTCTGCAAGGCAGTCACGTGTTTAAAGAATTACCCAGATAATTACAAAGATAACTGCGGACATAAAGCACAAGGTAATGTACAGAGCAAAGTGCAAAACAACATAATTTTATACGCAGGTTGTCACCTTTTCAAGTAACTTCACAAAAAGGCATCTGTAAAAAATGTCTCAAGTATCCAATCCGTTACCGTCATTAGATAAGCTCGGAAGCAATATTTAAAAAAGCTCATGTCGATAATTAGATACTTGCATTGCCTTGGTTTTCTTGGCAGGGGGAATAATATCATCTGAGGCTTAAACTGAAAAAAAACCTCAGAAGATATAAATTTGGAAGTTTTAGTCAAACTTAACGAAACATAATCTATGAAATAAGCATCGAGATGCTCAGGTTGTCATTTTAAAATAAATGAATTAAAAATGCAAAATAGGGCTCTACGTGGATTGTAATATAGAACATCTACATTGTTATAAATCAGATATTTTTTAGTTTTTTATGGTGATTAAAATCCCGAAAAGCTTCATTCATTATTAAAAGCAACAATTAAATCACAATAGCAAATGCTTACTAATAAAACCCCATTACTACTAAGTTGGTCATATCTAGTGAACGTAAGATCAAATAACTATGATGGGAGTATGATAATTAGAAAAAAAAAACAGCCTTTTACTTCCACAAGTAATAATCAAATACACATAATTTCATTCTGAATTCGAGCAAACTTATAATTAATAATTAAACATAGCACTAAAACAAGTAGAGATGGAAGCTTAGTTCTTCGAAAAAAACTTAATGCTGTCCTTTATAACTATATAAAATCCGTGAATTTAGTTCAGTTTAGTTTGCTCCGAGTCAAAATTACGATCAACACAATTTTGAAAGTAAACCTGGGGAGGGGGGGGGGAATTATGAACTTTTGTTATAAAAAAATACATCTAATATAAATATAATATTTATTTACATCGATACTTTTTTTATCGACGGTTAAAGATATTTTATAAACAGGGGATGAGCGTTTTTTATACAACTTTAGTACACCCTACCAATAAAGAAGGACGCAGTAAAATATTTATGTGAGGGGTCCTAAAATTATAGTATATAAGGAAGGGGACGTACCAATAGAGTACTAAACTTGAACTACAAACTAAGTTCTAAATACCCTTTTGCCCTTTGCCCAGGGGAGTGACCCCAAGCTAGAACTCTACCTTGAGTTTCCCTTTCATTCCTAACCGAACTAGAGCTCTATTAAATTTAATAGATCATTTAAACTTACGATAAACAATTGGAAATAGTTCGAAAAAAATACTCAGTATTTATATTCTTGATTTTTTTTTTTTTTTTTTTTTTTAAGAAAAGAAACAATTCTTAAGAATCCTTCCTTTTACTTTCATTCGTTTATTTATTATTACATTTATTTTTATTATTAAAGAAAAATAAAATCGGACCTGGGGCGTATAAAAGCTATATTGTATCAAATAATTCCAAAATGGAGGCAGATAGTTTTAACATAAAGGACTTATTTAACTCAAAACAAGGTATTATCATTAGTGCTAATATTAGCTCAATAGGCGAAATAGTAACCAGTATTATTTACCATTTAATTTTAAAGTCAATATTTTCAAAATGGCGGCAGATGTCAAAACGAAATTAAGTGGTATTCATTTTTCTTCTAAATAAGTAGGTATATTTGGTGCAAATTTTAGGGCAATAGGAAAATTTTTTTACGAATTTTAAAATTTTGCTGCCTCAGCAAAATGGGCTAATAATATCACAAATTTAAGATTGCCCGGTCAGCACAACTACATGTAAGGACAGATTATTGCATTGTTTCAACTTACTAGTTTAAAAATTGTAGGAGTTATGAGCACATTATACAGGGTGTCCCAAAAAAGCTAAGCGCGCTATTCAGAACATGATTCTCCAGGGGAAATTAAGTCGAAAACGATCCGTAAATTTTTTTTTGATTTCGGCTTAGTTTAGCCGTAATTCGCCATTTTGTTTTTCTTTTTGAAAAAAAAAAATATATTTCAAGAACCCTTCAAGATATGTTTATGAAACTTGACAGATGTCTTACTCACCCCGATATCTAACACTTCCAAAAATATTAGTTTTCAAATTTATCAAATTTCAAATTGGCGGCCATTTAAAATTTTAAAAGTTGAATTCCATGGAAACCAGTAGGTATGAAGAAATTTTACAAGAGACAAAAGTTGTAGACCTTTTTAATGCCAATCTAACGATACGAAATCAGTTCATAAATGAAGAAATTACGACTATTATATTTTTTGTGGCGTATAAATTATTAGTCCAATTCTTATAATTTGTTTCAAAAAAATCATCTTAACAATTTACATTCCATTTTAAGTTGTATTTATAATCATCTTTAAATTTTTGGGAGGGATGTTTTCTTTATTAGCACATTTAAAAGTGATGTTGAGTTACATTTTGAACATTTAAGTAATAGTAATTTCTTTATTTATGAACCGATTTCAACAATTGAGGTATCGTTAGATTTGCATTAAAAAGTTCTACAACTTTTTTCTCATGCAAAATTTCTTCATACCTACTGGTTTTCATAGAATTCGACATTTAAAATTTTAAATGGCCGCCATTTTGAAATTTGATAAATTTTAAAACTAATATTTTTGGAAGTGTTAGATATCGGGATGAGTAAGACATCTGTCAAGTTTCATAAAAATATCTTGAAGGGTTCTTGAAGTATAATTTTTTTCAAAAGAAAAACAAAATGGCGGATTACTACTAAACTAGGCCGAAATTGAAAAAAAATTACTGATCGTTTTCGTCTTATTTTCACATGTTGAATCATGTTCTGAATAGCGCGCTACGCTTTTTTGGGACACCCTGAATACGACACATATAGACAGATAAAAACCCCTCAAATCGTTTTGAAAACACACTAAACGGATAATTCCGTTGAAATGTCGGTTCTGGTTTTTTGGTTGGAAACAATACTTTTCCTTTAGGTAAGAAAAAAGTAAATAGCAACCAAGTTCGAAAAATTAAATACTGTTTTCAAAGAAAAAAGTAACCTTGAAAGAAAACATGTTTATTGGTTTGTTTTTTATGAAACTCCATTTCGTATTTCATATCTTTGTTCAGACCTACATTGGTCTCTTTATTTTGCTTCCGAGCTTACCGAAGGTAACGGAAGTTATGCGAGCGTTCTGAAGAACGAAAATATTTTATGTCTCCAATTTCAAAAATGCCAAGACAGAAATCCGTTTCAGTCATCAGGGAACATTTTTGGTTTCATATCTGTCTGTCACTCAATTTTTGCGAACTAACATTTTTTTAAAAAATCTACACGTCCAATTTTAATTAAATTTGTATGGTAGCTCATAATTAGCCTACTGTTGTTTCGATATAAGTTTCAACCTTCTGCGGTCCATTTATTTATCTTCAACATGCGCACAAACATACTTTTATATCTTCAAAAGTACTTAACTGATTTGTATGAAACTTTTACAGTTTATCGAAAGTAACTCGCAGATAGCCCCAGATTAATTTGAACCGTCTACTCCCTTTAACTTATGCTTAATTGATATTTTAATTCATCTAAAAAAATGAGGGAAACAATTAAATAAATTAGACAATAATGACTTCCAATAGCATTAAGTCAATAAAGTACATGTGCTATGTGTGTATGAATTGGCATTGGCAGTCTATTTTAATACATAAACTTTCTTTTTTAATTTGGAGTTCGTTGTTGTTTGGAATGAAAGTCCTTTTTTCTTTTTTTATTATATTTTAATTTACTTTTTAATGTAATTTCTTTTTTTATTATATTTTAATGTACTTTTTAATGTAATTTCTTTTTTAATTTGAAAAATTAAATTAAAAAAAACTTTTTAACTTTGTATAAAAACAATTTATACTTACTTGTGAAAGTGATATTGACTATGTTATGTTCGATTCATTAAATGATGAGAAAAAAGTACCAACATTTTTGTAAAAATAAAAAATAAAAGTGTCAATACTAATAAAGATAAAGTTAGATATTAGTCATTAATAGTTCAATTTATAAACAAGGGAGGGGTTTAGGGTCTGCCACTTGGAAATAGGATTCTAAGATAAAAATTGTAAAAGGTTAAACTGTCGTTCAAAACGTGACAAGACTGAAGAATAGGAAGTATAAACCTGGCGACGGCCACTTTACTTCCTCTTCCATTGTAACGATGAAAAAGTGTTTTTTTTTAAAATAACTACAATTTACCTAACTTCTTAACTTGATAGTTACATAACTCTTTCGGGTATTATTCTATCAATACTCATTTTATAATAAAAGCTGATAGCCTGTTTTTGAAATAATGGGTGGAAAGTAACTTTAAAAAAAAAAATAATAATACGATATTCGGAAAGAATTTGCATTTTTAATATAAGAAAATAGATTATTGCTTTGAGTTAAAGAATTTTATTATAAGGGCCTTAAATGAAAATATCTGAACAAATTAAATCAACGTACTTAAAAGAGTAGAAAGAATGAGAAAAAAAAATCTGATTTTATTTTATTTTATTGTAGTTAATATAAAAGTACCTTTGGGAACAAAAAAACCTTTATCATATTTAGAGTCTTCAATTTTTATTCACCAAGTGCAATCTGAGATAAGGGGAAAAGAAAGAGAAGTAAAAAAAAACCAGCGAAAAGACACAATAGACTGTTTTCATTCCATTGCGAGTTTTTACTTCTTTATCACGGACCGAGTACCCAAAGCTCCTATTAAATAAAAGTCAAATAAAGAGGCTTTATCACGATGGTTCCCATTTACGCCTTTTTCTTCCATTCCCTTGACCCGTTCCATGAGTTTTATTCTTACTCTAAGAAAGAAGGGCTAAAGAAGAGAAGAGATGGGAGAAAAGAAACTACAAATGTAATTATGGCCTGAGAAAACAGCGGCCCATTCATGGGACGTGAGAGTATAGCAACTCTCTTGAAAAGTACCTCCCTCCTCCCCCCCCCCCAAAAAAAAGAGAAACAGTGTCACATTTAATTTCCTCTAGAATGTAGGAGAGGGAAAAAAATAATAAGAAAAAGTAGAGGAGGACAAAATAAAACTTCCAAGACCCTTTTTACTGGAAAAAAAAATTATGAAAAACCAAAATCGACTTTTCAGATGGCTTAGTAATGGTGAAAAGATGAGGGAGTGGGGGATTCTTCACTTAAAAAGTAAAAAAAAAAATACTTTAGGTTACCAAATACATTATGCGTCATTCACCATTATTAAAAGTAAATTTGAAGGGGGGGGGGGAGCGTTATTAAGTACACATGTAAAAACATAAATAAATAATATAATTTAGCACTAATATCATTTCCCATTCCAGTCAACAAAGCTTCTTAAATTCCTAAGACTTTAAAATGAATACACTTTATCAAATAACCTTATACAATATACATATTACATTATTAGAACCCAATATGATAAATTCCATAAAAAGTTAATGTTTTTTTTTAAAAAGTTAAACAAAGTTTTAAAGGCGTAGTGTACCGACGACTCACCTCTAAATGAATTATAACGTTAAAAATTGATGTGCTATAAGCTAGGATCGAACCGGTGACTTCCTGCACTTCAGTCAAAAACGCTAACACTACGCCATTCCCGTGTAATGAATCTCCATGCATAAAACTTATTATTTAAACAGTAAATAGCTATTTAAATATTTTTATTATAACTATGTACATCTTTTTTTAACCATATTTTATTCTGCCCGTTGCCACGGGCTTAACGGCTAGTTTAATATAATTCAATAATAATTTACTGTAAAAACATTGGTCTAATTTAAAATTAAAAATTTCAGGTTCGAAAATGTCCAAAATTAGGGATGAAATTTTACAAAAAACAGGTTGTTTAAAAAAAAAAAAAAAAAAAAAAAAAAAAACCCTGAAGACACAATTGTAAGAAAACATCACTGAAGACTAAAAGTAAAATTAATGTTAAACGAAAATTGATGTTTAATAATGTACAACTATAATTATGTACTAAAAAACAAATCTCAACTGATTCGTATGAGGTTGGGTCTTGAAAAAATCAAAGGAATATGTTTTTTTTTTTTTTTGTTTTTTTTTTAGTTTACATGATGTAAGTTTGAAATAACAGAGCGGATCAATAATTTATTCCTTTTAATGTCTTCGTATATCTTATTCCTTATAACCTTTAGACGTCAAGTTTACTTAACAACCAAAGGCTTATTACTCATTAATGTTTCACTTAGTTCCCAATGATTCAATAAAGAAATGTATAATTCAATTTTTAAGATAAAGTTAAAAAAGTCAGTGTATTTGTTTTTCCGTTTTATTTAACAGTCAAAGACAAAATAAAATTGAAAATGAAAATAAAATTTATGGAGTATTACTCAACTAGAAAAAAATTATATGAATAGCTCTAAATAGAAAACAAATATTTCCTCGAAATCTAAATCATTGTGAAATTCCCCACTTCACAAATCTTTTATCTTTTTGACCGACTAACTATTAAATAAATAAATCCGCCCTTTTTGAATTCAGGCCAGAGAACCACCGGTCCATTTCCTTAACATAAAAATAAGATTGATATAGACGTAAGAATTGAAATTTTCTTTAAATGATTCATGTTTTTGGCTCAGGTTCACAGTTTACAGTCTGGTAGATGTATTCCTTAACATAAAAATAAGATTGATATAGACGTAAGAATTGAAATTTTCTTTAAATGATTCATGTTTTTGGCTCAGGTTCACAGTTTACAGTCTGGTAGATGTATGTACACCTTCGTTGAACATTGATATGTCAAGTTGAACAAACATAAAAGTAAAAAAAAAACTTGATAATATTTCTAAAATTAATTTATCCAATCTATGTTCCATGATGACAACATTGTGTGAGTAAATCTTTTTTATCGTTTTATTGTTTTAATAAATACAGTGATTTTTTTTTTTTTAAATCTTTGATACAGTTCTGCATTTATTTTCACATCATAAAATTGAGTTTAAAAAATGATGTAGGATGAAAAAAAATGCATTTTCTCATCCATAGACTTCAAGAATAGATAAGACTAATTAAATCAATTGCAAACTGGGTCGGAATAATATTAATTTATGAAATTTATTATTAAAGAACAGGAAAGAGATAAAATTGCATCCTACACAAGAGAATCTATAGCATATTGTCTCTCATCCTTCTAAAACTAGGGAATGAAGTTTAAGATAGAAATGTTTTCAAAGAAAAAAGTAAGAGCACCCCCCCCCCCCCC
>KZ651458.1:21783-37285 GCA_001010745.2 Gerris buenoi | reverse complement strand
AAAAAAAAATCATTCATTTATTATCTTAGGAACACACTGGGATAGACCCTTCGTTGCATTTGGACAATAAAAATGCTAGTAAAGGTGATTAAGCATTTAAATGGCCGCCATCTTGATATGGCTGGGCCCAATAATGCTGTTTAACTAACGCGTCCTATTTTTTAAATTACCTACAGACCCTTTGTGTATGCTGATAGTATAGTATAGGCACTTATTTAGATGGTTACTCCCCTTATTAAAAAAGTGGAGGGAGTAACAATCTAAAGAATGTTCTTTAGACTGTTACTCCCCTTATGGATAAACAGAAGTGTGAAATCCCAATAAGTACATTGCACTAAAAACATCCCTTTGTGTTAATAGTTATTTTGTCAGTCATTTATATTCTAAAAAAAAAGAAGAAAAAAAAAAAAAAAGGGGGGAGTAACAATCTAAACAAGAACCATAGTATGTACTTGGCAATTTATTTTATTATATTCTATTGTTAATTAAAATACTGAATTAGTAAAAAATCGTTTGATTTTATCCCTAATTAAAAAATCGGTCCGAGACAACTCAGACAAACTTTTACATATATATTATAGACTATAGTTCATATTTACTTACCCATTTATTAGTCTTCGTATGTAGATTTGATTATTACTGAACATTTCATCAAAATTTACTATAAAAATAACTTTACTATAAAAATAACTTTACTATAAAAATAACTCTCGGGCGGGGAATCGAACCCGGGCTCTCTCTGTCCGCGTTTTAATCCATTTTCTCAGGAACTAGATTTTTCCCGGGGAAACGGCTTATACCGTTAGATTCGTTTTTAAATGGACTATATTTTAGAATTTTTTAATCAAAATTGTCGGAACCGTTTTCGAAAAATATTTTTTTTTCACGTTTTTTCAGAGTTTTTGCGGGGTAGCGCCCCCAAATTTGGAGCTAAAATGCATTTCTCGATTTCGCCTCGGGGTATGATTTTTCTAAACAAGCATGCCAAATTTCGTCAAAATCGGCCCAGTAGTTTAGGCTCCAGGTGTCTGCACAAACAGACGACAGACAGACGACGGACAGACATTTTTTAAAAACCACTTTTTTGGACTCAAGGGACTTCAAAACGTGTAAATCCATCAAAATCGAATTTTCGCGCCATCACAATACTTTCTCTTTATATGAGAAAGTAAAAATAAGTGAAATACTGTTTCTAGATAAGAAATACGAAAAATAAATGTATAAATAATGGAGAATAACTTAATTCTTACAAGTAATTAGAATTAACGTAAAGTTATTAATTCAATCTAAAATTAATTACTAATTAAAATATAATTAAGGACTCACCACAGTGATAGGGTAGAGAGGATTGATTATAGTGAAGAGAAGCACATTGTTAGGCTCAGCTTCAGGCCTGAAAAATATCAAATATAAATAAATAATTAATATGAAATCATTATAATAAAATATAAGTTTCTTAACCAATATATAATAAGGAAATATAATAATATAGAACTAAAAATTAAAAATATCTTAAAGAAAAAAAATAATGATAAAGTTTGAATACCTTTTCCTTCTAAGAGGAGTGCTATCATAGTTGCTCTTGTAATCAAAATCCTGAAACATATCAATATCAACAAATGAAAAAAGATATATATAAAGTAATGAATTACCAAATTTAATACAGATAAAATATATTTCAACAAAGGTAAAAGTAGGTAAGGTTTCTCTGCTTTCTCAATTCAATAAGGAATTTTATAGAAATTATTCCTATAGAAATTAAACCTAACTACAACAAAAGGATAAGTAACTTGGGTTTTTCCATTACTTAGAAATAACTAGGTTATAATACCACATGAGTCTATTTCACTATCAGAATTACATATTATGCTTCTTTATCAAATGTTTTGAACAATGCCTGTAAAATTAAATCAATGCACTCAGCAAATGCTTACTTCAATTCATTGATTTAAAAATTCCATTTAAAAACTAATATTAATTTTTAAATTTTTGGTAGTTTTATTACTACGGAAACATTAAATTTTTAAATAATCCAAATTACAATTATCAATAACTACGGTATTTTTCTCTGTATGTCTCCCGTAGTTATTGATAATTGTAATTTGGATTATTTAAAAAACTAATATTATTAAAAGATTAAACTTGCTTACAAGAACCGAGAGTCTATATAATTAAAATTTTCTCAATTACTATAACTTTTTTTTTTATTTTGATCATTCAAATTTTTGATACTCCTAAACCACCCTACACAACTGATCTCCTAATCAAACGATATTTAACACATTTTTATTTTTGGAACGAAGTTCCTTACGGCACGTTCTGGGCCCAGGAGTGAATCCGAAAAAAACGACCAAAATCACCGTCATGAAATTTACCGATGGCGATAACTTGAGTAAAAGATCACCGAGTTAGTTGATATTTGGTACACGTCTTCATTTTACCAATGCCCAGGCTAAGTTCGTTGGAAAACGTTATCCGCCCAATCGTTCACGCAACGCTCGCGTAAACGTAAGCTTCAAAAGACGAAAAAAAAAATGTTATTTAGGAAGCCTGTTCCTAGACTTGTTTTTTTTTTTTTTTGTCATATAATGTGTCCAACTGTCATAACAGTCACTTGATTTTGTAAATATATAAAATAAAAATTCTAACTTCATCTATTTAATGAGACAAACAACTTTTTGTATAATTTTTTTTAGTAAAACGAATACAGACACTCTTATAAAGTGATAAAGATCGCTAAATTTATTAAAGTGGACCTAAACGTTTAAAATAAAGAAAACAACGTTTTTAGGCCCTCCGCACACGGAGCAAATCAAAACAAACTGATTACAAAACTCAAATTACCAACCAGTTGACTATGAGTTTCAACCTGTGTAATTGAATGTGACACCGCTCACGGAGCAACTCATATGTATAAGTAGTTAGCAATGTGAACGTACTTAGCGGTGTGATTTTATAATTTATATTTAATGAAAAATGTAAGGAACTTCGTTCCTACCGGGTGTCCCGCGACACCACACGTATTTTTATTTTTTTTATTTTGATCATTCAAATTTTTGATACCTACTCTAAACCATCCAGCACAACTGATCTCCTAATCAAATGATATTTAACAAATTATTTATTTTTAAAATATTATACCACAAAAGATTTCATAATGTGCCACAAAAGATAAAATTCCAAGAGAGGTTTAAATGCATTTTTACATTTGCAAACTACAACAACAGCAACACAACCCAAAAGTAGAAATTATCCTAATTTAACAAGCTTTTGTTTCTTATTCTTTCTCTGCTAACTTTTTGTTTGCATAAATCAGTCGGCAGAAAAGTAAGACACAGAAAAGAATTAGTTTAGAAACTATCACAATACCAGAGGGTCCTAGGGAAAGAACAGTTTACTATAGTTGCCTCAAGTAATATTTCACTTCCAGTGATTAATGTAGGGTTCTTTTCAGACGGTGTTTTTGAAGTTTTTAAGTTCTTCCTGAGTGTGGTCATATTGTGAAAAGCGGAGGTTTCAATTTCTAACTTTCAATGCCAAATAACAACTGAAGGAATATTTATGAAATTTTCCTAGAACACAATTGTTATATAAAAACGCTATTGAAGATAAAACTTATCAGGCTTTTAACATTACAAAAGATATAAGAGAACAAAAGGATCTTTACACCCGGTTAAACAGAGAAGACCCTGTATTCCAAGATTTAAGCCAACTTATTTAATATTATCTTCTTCAACTGTATAACTGACTGTCATTTCAATTATAATCAAATAAATAGAGAAGGATTAAATGTATATATTAGTCATATGATAACTTGTTGCCCACTCCCATATTCTTAATAAATAAGCAATTTTATATCTCATACATAATACATAATGTAAAAGCATCTAGAAGGGTTTGTTAATATGCTTATTTCTAATAGTATACCAAAACAGACTTTAAGGAATCATGTTTTAGAAACTAAATAAAATTAAAATGTTTATAATTTTTGTTAGGCAAAGCTGTTCTAATGGCCTAGATGACCATACTCAAAAAAAAAAAAAAAAAAAAACTCAATTAATTACATAATTTAATAAAAAAAAAAAAAAAAATTCAGACAGCCAAAAGTTAATAATCAAACAATAAATTAAGTAACAATCTAGAATCTAGAGCATCACATACCTTATCATACATTTTAATAGGGTAAGATAAATTAATTTTAACATACTCGTATTATGAACCTAATTTTAATGTAGCAGTATATTGCCAAAATTTAAAAACGTATTAAATCTTTCAATCTAAATGAATATATATAAGTCATCAGGGAACTATTAATGAAAAATTAAAGTAATCGATGAGGGTTTAATGTTCGATCAAGTTTTCACTCCAAGTTCAATTCGACAACAAATTGATAATGTGTCTGTTTACACAGAATTACATTTATCTGCCTAAAATTATTCAGTGTTTTATTAATTTAAAAAAAAGATAAAACATAAAAATGTATTGTCAGTTTTACAACACATTATGATCACTTGAAGTATAGATACAATAATGTGAGTAAATCTAAAGCTTGTTGAGCCTTATACTTAAAAATATATACTCTACAGAGAATGAGGGCTCTTCAATAGACTGATAAATGGATTTTGAATTAGTTCAATATAACTATAATAGCTCTCAGAACAGAGAACGATACCACTCTTGATACTCCAAGTATACTAAATAGTTAGTTTAACAGCTAATAGTATTGTTTTATTATTTTCAAGTCGTATTTTGTACATGCATATAGTGAATGTAGACATAGTGTTTCATATTATATGTGACATCTGAAGAATTGTCATTTATAAAAGAACGGGACTGGAGCCTAGATAGATAGTTGAAAAGACGGTTAAGCGAGGAAATTTTAGAGCAAAAGTGGCACGTTTCTTTTATTCTTGACTAGGAGCACAAAAACTTCATCAAACCAAAATTTAAAAATATCTTGGCTCATCCAGGCATTTTTTGAGTATAATAACCGACATGTAGTGTCTTCATATTAACATGCCAGGTGTGGGTTAGAGATAGTGTCAGATCATACAGAGTCGAAGAAATGGAGATGCGCTTGGCAGGTGTGCCAGACAGTTAAGAAAGACGCATAATTAAGGTTCTACTATTACTACTACTATTTGTATGTTTATATATTCTTATATTGTTATAGTAATCATTCTTTTTAAAGTTGATTGATGGTTAAGAATTGGATAGTAGACCAAAAATTGAGTTGATGGTAGTTTTGTCACATAATAGGAAGCCACTTTGATTTGGAGTAATATTTGAATAACTAACCTACTAAGCGTCAACCTAACATCAACTTGATTTTTGGTCTACTAACTAATTTTGTACTCAGAATTATGAAAATCACTTGGTCCACCATAATAGGTGGACAATAGCCGTTCTCCACAGGTTTGTTTTTTTCAAATGCCTATTGCCAAGTTATATCCAGTAGACGAACTTAGCCGACCACATATTGTTAAAAGGCACCTTAAGATTTTTTATCTGACTTATGCACAAAATTCGAGCTTGATATTGGTCAGTCACTTTTTTGCATGCTATCTCCTGGACTAATGGGGCAAAGGCCTACGTGCCAACAACTTTGGTTGCCTTGGGCCTTCATACAACTGTTGTAGTGACAGTACAACAGTTGTAGTGCTGATCTGCACTAACCGTGAAGATCAGCAGATGTCATTTTAGTGAGGGGGCTTTAATTCATTGCTTTAAATCATGTTCCAAGAAATCTATTCTCAAGAATAGAATCCTGACGCCACAAAATGAGCAATGCATCACCCGGGGTAAGTATTTAAAATTGTGTAAAAATAGGACATTATAAAAAGTCTATGAGGATATAAATATGTAACAGAAATACAAAAAAGTATAATTATGCTTGATTTTTTTTTTAATTAAAGGACAATTTAAACACATTTTCAATTACTAAGACACAAATAAAAGAACATCTCTAAATGAAGCTGAATTTAAACAAGACAAGTGAAAGAAAAATAGGGACATTTTGAATTAGTTCATTATAAGTGATTCAAAATGGACAAAGGTACAATAAGGCAAAGGAAAAGTTAAACAAATGTTGGCAACCCATTGATAGGGAGGGGGAGAGGGGTTGATTCAGAGTGACTTTAGTATGTTTCTTCTGTTGACACCCATGGAGAAATGTCAATTACATCATTTAATGTTTATATTCTGATAGTATTAATTAAAGGTTAATTTAACTTTCTAAAACAGTTAGACATATAAGAAATATGGAAATAATTTAATTTCTAAATTTGAAGGCATATTCTTAAAAAAGTTATGGAATATATATTTTTTTTTTTAATTTATAATTTTGATAATAATTTTATAATAATTGATAATAAGTTTTGATAACTTAGTTAAATAAAAATATGTGAATGTAGCCCATTCATATTCAAATTAAACCACTCAAATCACTTAAAAAAAACAGTATTGTTCCAAGATATCAGCTAGAAAAAGATAATTGGGATTGTCAGGATAAAAATACATGTAAGTGGGGAAAGGTCATTCAAGTTGTCTCAGATCATTTGCTCATTTTGCTTTAAAACTTTTCAAATGAGCAAATTATTTGTTCTGATGTTGAGCAAAGTCAAAGAAAAAGGAAATTCCTGTAGTCATCGCTGAGGACAGATAATAAGAATGCGCATAGTGCATCATAACAAATATTGCTGTGTAAGCACTTCGCCAGGCATTGGCCCAACACCCGACTGTTGAGCCATATATTATTATAGTTATCCAGTTATCGCTAAGGTCAGATAATAAGACAGCGCATAATTACAAATATTGCTGTGTAAGCACTTTGCCAAGCATAGGCCCAACGCCCTGCTGTTGAGCCATATATTATTATAGTTATCGCTAAGATCAGATAATAAGACAGCGCATAATTACAAATATTGCTGTGTAAGCACTTTGCCAGGCATAGGTCCAACACCCCACTGTTGAGCCATACATTATTATAGTTATCGCTAAGATCAGATAATAAGACAGCGCATAATTACAAATATTGCTGTGTAAGCACTTTGCCAGGCATAGGTCCAACACCCGACTGTTGAGCCATATATTATTATAGCTATCACTTAGATCAGATTTTCACTAAGATCAGATCCAACACCCTCCACTGGCTGTTGAGCCATGCATTATATTATCATAAGTGCAATTATATTTAACTGCTAGTAATAATTGAGTACTGTTTATGTATTCTACACAAATTCTACTAATTATCCATACAGTTGCATGTGTTTTAAATTATTTATATATAAATAAGTAAATGACACATATTGCTGTGTACGAACCAATATCTGAACAACCTATGCAAGGCTTTAGCATTGTCTGTACTAACACATCATCCAAATCATTGATTCAATGTGCAGACTATCACATATTGATGTCAACATTTAAATTTGCTTACATAAATAAATTATAATATTTCTGTATAAACTTTTATAGGCTATTCTGTATTCTTAAATTATTTGCACACTGGGTAGGCTTTTATTCGTTCATATTTTATGCTAAAAAGTAAATTAAACAATTGATGGATTTATATTATTTATGCTCTTATTACAATACCAACACATTCTGTTGAATGTACATGTATAAACATATGTAACAAAAATGTGTAAAAACACTATTACACTGCCCAAAAGCAAAATTATTTTTAACGCAAACTATCTAATATGCTAGTTAACATATTTAATACCAATTGGAAAATAAAAACAGTCTTATCAAATAAAAATAAAGGCCACCTCTACTTAAATTTGTATCAATTTAATTCATACTTTAAATAACAAATGATAAATAAATTTTGATAATAAAGTTGATATTTTCTTAAATTGTATTCATATTAATAATAATTATAATTATTATAAATTGAAATTAAAACTAACTTGTCAATTTAAGTTATTATTGAGTAAAAAATAAAAATATGTATATAGGTAGGTCTAAAAATAAAATTTTATTATAATATATCACTTAATAGATTGATAAGCAGTTAATAATTGTAAGGACAAAGATACAATAAAGACAAGATAAGCAAACATGATTATTGATAACCGGCGCTTAAACAGCTGGTAAAAAACTTTTATTAATAATACACCGGTTCAAATCAAAAGCAGAATAATTCATTATTTGTTCGAACTTTTCATATTTTCAGGAGATTATTTACCTTATATAAAGGTAATGAGTTAGTGTTTACAATTCTTAATTTATTTCATTCAACAAGTTATCGCCACTATCAATTGTTAATCTCACTGATTGACACATTCATACTACGATTACATTGATAATATTATAGATTAATACTACTAAGATTAAAATTAAATTAATCTGGAGGGTTATTCTGTTTATATTTGTGTCCAAACTTGAGCCGATATGTAAATATAATAAATATTACGACATGAAAGTACCAAAAAGACTACATACACAAAATGATCTTTACTACTACAGTTTTAGACAGGGTTGATAAGGGCTCAAACGAATGTCACACATATTGTCACTTATATAAGACACATTTAGACGAAATATAAAAGTGGGATGGAAACGAAAATAGACAGAACTACAAGTGAAAACTGCATAGGTAGCCGCTGTGTTTATTTATTCTGTCAGTGGCAATGAACTTTCAACCGTCACGGAAGGTTTAAACGATGGTTCATGGAAGCGAAAAATAGAATTTTATAAGCTCGACTGTCCGATCAATTAAACGAAAGACGACGCATATGATGTCACCGCGGATAAAGTCAGTTGTAGTTAAAATTAAATTGAGAAGTACGTAGTTTAAATATAAACAAAGTAAACAAAAGAAGGATCAGCGGTTAACCGGTTTATAACCTATTCCACAGATGATCAAAAAAAAACAAAGCGGTACTCGGAAACTATTTATCTTTAAAAAACAATCGAATCCAACAACCTCGCTCGTACTTGCTTCGATTAACTGGTTAAAACTATACAAAGGCGGATTAAAAGTGTTTCGACTTGAAGGCGAATTGCGTTCCTATTAGAAGGCGGTGTAAAAATAAATTCATTTTCAAACTCACCCTCGAAGAGGTGTCCATGATTTCGGTTTTCGCACGTTTGGCCATGGTTTCGCCGTTGTATGCCATGTACGGGATACGCAGAAACAGATGAAAACTTTAACCTGATCGCGTTAAACAGTAAACTGGTTGGTATTTGGTGTAAAAGTGTAGAGCAAAGTTGCTTATGAACTGAGTGGAGGACGCCACAAAGCTAAACGAAATGCGAGGAGAGGCCGGTGGGGTCGGACTGACGCAGGCGTGCTGCGATCCCACCCAGTTTAGCCAACTTGCCACCCTAACAACGAAAAATATCTCTTTTATTCACTTGTACCTCACTAAATATACCTTTTCATTTCGTTCCCCTCTTTTCCTTACCTTCTTTAAATAATAATAGATCAAAAGAAAAGGAATATTAATATTTTATCGTCTCAAGCAGAATTTTAATTTAACTGGAGATCTTGAATCACGATAATAAGTCACTAAACTCTATAGAGTAGTATTAAAAACGCAAATCGCTTATCCAATAATAATCAATAATCATTAAATAATTCTAATTTGTCGGATAAAAATTCGAACAAGCTACACTTGACCTTGAAGTGATTACTGAAGCTAAGCATAATTTGTCTAGTAAGATCTTTTGGAAGAATTATTATTTCTGAATTTCTGATTTGAAAAATTACTTGAAAAATAATTGGTTGTTTTGACTGAGTTTTTTTGGTACGTACCACTTCATAATTATGACTAGAGAGATTAGATATTAAAAATAAGTAACTTAATTATTGAAACCACAATTTTAATAGTTAAAAAGACGCGTTTCGACATAAAATATCATCATCAGGGATATGGAATTGAGATCCAAGGCAGAAAAATTACTTACTCATTTTTACAAATAATTTTGTCCATTCTTTTTATTTTTCTTTAAATGAACTTTTGAATATTAAAAATTGTTTGATGATTAAGTTTATGCATTACTATGAATACTGTATACGTATACTATTATTATACGTTATATGTATTGAATAGTATTGTAAATATTGACGACACTGACGATAAATTATGAATGTGCTAATGCATATTACTACAAAATTTCTTTATAATTCTAAAACTGAACAACAATATAAATTTTTATTAAATTATTATTTAATTTTTATTGTTCTGTCTCAACAGTTTATTTTACACAATTAAACTAATGTGTAGTAAGTAATTCTTTTTTAATTTCCCATCTTTCTAATTTAACAAATTTTATCATGTGTTTATTATTTACAAGCTTTTATTTAACTTGCAATGTATGTATGTATGTATGTTCGGGTCAAATCTTGCCACTGAATTGTAAAGCAGTTATCCTCAACCGATTGAATTGAAATTGTGCATACACGTTTAGTTTGGATGACAATGCATGATGCATGTTTAGCTTAGAGACGTCATTCTAAATCCAATATGGCAAGCAGCCCAAGATGGCGAACTAGAAATTTTTCAAGCACGCCAATAGTATGGGTATCAAATGAAAGGGTTTGCTGAGAAGAATACGAAAAAATCTTGTTTTTTAAAAATAAGATTTTTATAATCAACTTATTTATAAATGATTTTTTTATACGATTCTGATACAGCAAAAATAAGCACCAACCATAACATATTAAATAACTTATTTAGTAAGCCTTTTAGATGACAAATAGTTTTATGTAAGTTCTTATATTGTAGTAAACCTTCACCAATAAATTATTTTCATTTTATTTTTTCTGTATGAGGCATTATGATATAAAGTTCTTTTAAATTTCAAATTGGAATAATCTATTCCCCATTGTTAAATTTCTTTAATGTCCAAAATTGTTTCATTTTGTAGGTTGCAATAGTACAGGAGATATAGGGTTTAGGATGGAACTAATTCCCACAAAAACGGAGTTTGATTTTTTTAGCTCTTTGATGGTGTCTGTTTGACATACTAAAAGTCTAGAAAAATCCAACTATGCAAAATGCATTTTTTGGCCGCCATCTTGGAAAATAACGGCTCATTTTCTTTTAATTCCTTAAATATTGCAGATAGAAAAAAAGTTTCAAATAAAAAATGGAGAAAACAATATACTAAACAACTTTTATTCTTATAAGATTTTCTCTAAACCTAATAGGTTTTAAGTTATAGACGATCTAGTTTTATTAGTCCGTGCAATAAATAAATAAATCATGTAGGACTATACCTGGGAGAATTCATGGTAGTTTTGGAAATGGGATAACTTTTGGTTTTTTAAATAAATATACATTCTGTTTTAGAGAGAAAATAAATAGATATTCTTAAAGAAGACAAAATTTGCAACAAACATTTTTATTTTATGACATTTTGGTGTAAGACAAAAGAAGTGGTGCTGGTGCGCCTCAGAAAATATCCCTCGGCTCGGCGGAGCTGCAAGCACCAAGTTTCGCAAGGAGTATTAGGATCCAATTCAAAATTTAGGGGGGGTTGTGGAGGAGACAATTTTTTGTGAGAAATAAAATTTTGGATTCAGCAACCTATAACACGTACTATGAGTATAATAGTATAGTACGTATAAGCGGAGTTGCGTAACTTAGTGCGTGCAGCCCCACCGTGCTGAGGCATATTTTCTGAGGCGCGCCAGCGCTGCCCTGTTTGTCCTACGTCAAAATGTTATAGCATAATAGAATAACTTTGATAGAAATTAAAAAAAAAACGTGTTTTTAAAATGTGTATTTAAAAAAAAAATGGCCTGGGAAGGACCCACCCAAACTTGATGCTAAAGCTAAATCTGCCCCTGTCCCCTGCTTCCATATAAATAAAAGCATTAAAAATCAAAATTATTAAGAGCTTATGAAATATGCTAAATATTTTGTACTGTTCTGGTAGGGGTCTTTAAGGGCTAAATATTTTGGAAGATTCCATACAATATTATATTTTACGTATCCAATATTTTTTCTGATTAAAACATTTCTACATTTATTGACTAAGTTTACGCACTACCACACTGAATAAAGCAATTTCCTGTCGATTATTTCTCTAGTTCCTATATTTGTCTTTATTACATTTTTAAAACGTAATATTAAATATTAATTCGTTTCTTAAATCTTGTTAATTAGATATATTCTGGGACTCATTAATATTTTACATGGCTTACTTCAAAAACAGATGATATTTATTTATTTATAACCCTGATGTGGTTCCATCCGATTTTCAATCATTTATATTTTGCATTTAGAATATATACTAACTTTCATGAATGAATCGTTATATAATCACTCCTGTCGCTATCAATATTTTGAATGTTTGCTTCCTCTACTTTAATTAAAATATATAATTTAATAATGTATCTAATAATGAACTTGTTGCTTAATCATCCGGAGTCTTGTAATTTAGAGCAAATATATTAATTAGATTGTATATTTATATACATATATGAAATCAAAATGTATCAGCCTGTATATAAAAAATAAACTGTCAATTAGTGTGGCACATAGCTTCCTCACATCATATCACGTACTTTATTGACATTGATGTTATGCTTTTACAACCCATTAATGTATAATTTGTTTAAATTAATTTAGTTTCTCCCGTTTTTTAAGTGTCAACATTCAACATTGTTTTGATTTTTCACATGAATTAAAGTATCAATTTAGCAAAAGTTTAAGAACGCCGGCGGTACAAATTAATATAAAGTGTATAGGGCTATCTGCGGTATACTTTTGATAAACTATAAAAGTTCCATAGAAATCAGATAAATACTTTTGAAGCTATATAGGTATTTATAAGAAATATTGAAGTGGAAAAGACGAAGAAATTAGAGCAAATATTTGACAAATCATCCGAATTTTTTTAAATTCGGATGAGTACCAATAGGTGTTAGAGTTAGAGTGCCGAATGCTCAAAAAAATAGTTTTTGAGCATTCGGAAGGGAAAGAATTAGGTGCAGAAAGTTTAAATTAATATGAATATGGGAACAACTATCCGAATTTAATAGAAATCGAACGAGTAGTTAGGTATGTTGTTTTGCAAATATGTACATGGCAAAAAGATATGAGAGAACATTTTTCTTTTAGAATTTTTTTGAAATCGTTGTTTTAAGGGAAAAAAATCGTCCTCCAGAACGATCAATGCTTCTGTTACTTTTGGTAAGCTCAGAAGCAAAACAAAATCACAACTGAATCGTTCAAATAAAAACATTTATAGAACTTCAATAGTTATACTATTGTTTCATTAGATAATTATAAATATAATGAAACATTACTCAAGGTACAGTAAAAATTGATAAACAAGATCAAGCATTACTTATTTATTTGAGAGAGCGCAAAATAAGTCCAAAAAGAAAATTAACGACACCACCTGCTTCCCTCAAGCCACCATTTGTGCCTTTTTCGGAATATGATATGACTGAATCGGAATTAGCTGGTACTCAGACTAAGGCTAAATAAAAGGGTCCATTCATTTACAGCCGGACTGCAATCTCGATAGGAGGACAGTCCTAGACTTCAGTTTTAAATACAACAGTCAATTAGCAGGAGACACCGACACCACCCATGTTTCGACACCACACAGTTTCGAACTTCCGTATAAGTTCGCCTGTTGGTTTGTTAAGGCTCTACCGCCCTTTGAGGTTAGAAAAACAGTAAAATTAAAATTATATTGGTTCTATGCAAAATATCAAAAATCGAAGAACAGGCTTCATTTCCAATTTTAATTCTGCACAATTTGAGCCCTATTTTAACTTCCTATGATAAATAGTACAGGCGCCATTTTAATACAACGATATAACTCGTTGTATTGAAATATTTGTAGTATTTCTTGTAGTAGGGAATTGAAATAGGGCTCAAATTGTGCAATATTAAAATTAGGAATCAAGCCTGTACTTAGATTTTTGATATCTTGCTTAGAACCAATAAAATTACCATTTTTGTGATTTTTCTAACCTCTAAGAGCGGTAGAGCCTTAAGGAAATTATTGGTAAGGGATTCATACAATCATTCTCCAAACAACAATCAATGGCCCATGGGCAAATGGCATGTTTTTTAAGTCTATCGCACCAAACAATTTTGCTTCCGAGCTTACCGAAGGTAACGGAAGTTATGCGATCGTTCGGAAATAGGAAAAATGTTTATTTCTCCGATTTCAAAAATTCCAAGAAAGAAATCAGCTTGAGACATAAGGGAACATTTTAGGTTTCGTGCCTGTCTGTTAGTCTATCGAATTGCCTATCACTCATTTTGTGAGAACCACCATATCTCTCGTCCGATTTTAATGAAATTTGGATGGTAGGTCATAATTAGCACATTGCTGGTCCCTCATAACTTCGAACCTTCAGTTAGTTCTCTTCCATATATACATACATTTATGCACCCCACTCTTTAAATATAGCTAAATTGATACTTTAATTTATGTACAAAGATCCTCGACTGAGTATTTCTCCAATGTGTGATAGGGACTCATCATGAAAAATGTAGTTCAATAACCAAACAACGTCTTCACACAAAAATTGCAATTTGAACAATTGAGCGGTTTCGACTGTTCTAAAGCAGCCTTCTTCAGATAATCTTGAGGTTACTGGATTGACTTGTACTCGTGAAGTCAATCCAATAACCTCAAGATTATCTGAAGAAGGCTGGCATAGGAATAGACGAAACCGCTCAATTGTTCAAATCACAATTTTTGTGTGACGACGTTGTTTGGTTATTGAACCACACCTCTTTCATTTCATGTACAAAATCAAAACAATTTTAATGGATTTTAAAAAACGGGGGAATATTATATAAATTTGACTATAATAGTTGTTAAAAGCATGAAATCACTAAAGCATACAAAATAGGACGCGTGAAAGCTACGTGCCACACTAATTGGATGACTATTTTTAGCTTCTATAAATATCCTGAATGAAAACGTATCACACCAAATATATCAAACAAACTTTTGATATTCGGGAGACATATGGAACAAAATTTTAATGATACTTTTCAAACGGGCTCCCAAAATTCCTACTGCCTAGGGGCCTCCCACAGAGTTTATCCTGGCTCTCTAGACTTCACAGAAAACATAAATGTATCTATATTTGTACGCTACTAAAGTTTTATTCGGTGTTATTGTTATAACCAAAAACTAACACGATAAGTTTGAATGTTAGTAATTTCTAAATTTAAGGCATTAAAATTATTAATAATTATAAAAAATGACAAAAACCTACATCTTAAAAAATAATGGAAGTTTTTAATCTTCTATCCTAAGTTACCAATAGAGTTTTGTTTAAAAAAAATCCTACCGCGGGTATCCGCAAGCCGAGCGAATTTCCATTGGAAATTTGTAGTATTTGTATAATCGTAGTAGTTTGAAAGAAGTTTAAACTGCTCAACAATTATACTACAAATTTCCAATGGAAATTCGCTCGGCTTGCGGATACCCGCGGTAGGATTTATTTTAGATTGAGGACCCCAAAAAATATAAGAAGCGATACCTCATTTGATTTTTTGTATTTTTT
>KZ651457.1:512130-523881 GCA_001010745.2 Gerris buenoi | reverse complement strand
ACATTATTGTTATATTTTTGTTAAAATATGTTATATTTTTCAAAAAAAGTCGCCATATTTTTTATAATGACCAGTTATCCTGTTAATTTTTTAATTTCAATTTTCGGTAAGATTTTCTATATTAGTTTTATTAAGTTATATATATAATTTATTATTATATATATATAAGTTATTTTTTATATTTATATTTATTTTTCTTTTATTAGTTTCAATATCTTTTATATTCTTATATATTTTTGTAGATCACTGAAGAAGCTCAGGCTCCCTGAGCGAAAGCTTTGATGTTAATAAATATTTAAAGAAAAACTCTCGGACTTTCATTCCAACCAATTCTTCGTCACTCCTGTATAAACAATAAACTATTATAATAGTATAAAAAAACAACGCCACAACTGAATAAAATAAAGACATAACCTAGTTTATACTTCATTTTAGGGAAAAAATGCTCTGAGATCTGAGACAGAACTTATTATAAAATATTTAAGTAAATAGGTATTTAATAACAAGTAATTCTGAAAAAAGTTCAGAAGAAATTTTGAGACCAAATTTAAAAAAGTTTGTCTTTTTAATTTAAGTCATAGTTTAGTTCAAAGTTTTACACGTGTGTTGCCTTATTAATTTTATCGTCATCTAAATCTATATTTCACGACAATATTTAAGAAGACTACTTTATATCATGTGTTATGGAAACGAATATTGCTTGATCAAGTGTCTTATATTTTTTCATTTAGCTTATAGCCTTTTAATTATGTTGCAAAATAGTAAGTAAGTTTGGCAGTAGCATACACATTGAACAATATAAAATTGAAGCTTACCCTGTGCTTGTCGATATGTAAAGACCTGAGGTTTGGGTCGAAAAGCAGCTTGCCAGGTTCTAAATTCACTGGTGACTGCCTTCTTCCTTTGTTGCAGAGGCTCCATTCTGGATTAATTAAACCCCAAAATGCTGGACCTGTGAACAAAAAAAGATAAGATAAGTTATGATAACAATAACAGAGAAAAACTATTTAGTCAGATGGATGAATCAATCAAACACCCATAGATCATTCAATTCAGATAATTGATCTATGAAATATCAAAGCTAACAAGGTAAGATGTTAAAGGGCGATAACATCAGCATTTATGAACACTCGAGTCAAGAATGAAGTATAAATGAAATGTGACCGACTCTACAACGAGTTAAGTTTTTATTATTTTACCAATAGTTTTTATCTTAATTTTTTTTTTCACCAAGCCCAAAATGTTTTACCTCACCATAGGTAGATAAAATTATTTAACCCTTATGTAATATAATTATAGTACATAAAGAAGTATCTGACCCTTAACAAGCAATAATTATATTATCTTCGTGTTCAATCAATTGGAAATAATGCGTGGTTTTTTTTAGCTGAAATTAATACCTGCAAGGATTAGAAGAGGGTTGGATGATGACAGATACATGGGAGGGGAGCCCCCACGAACCCAGCTCAACAGCTCATTCAGCTCTTTCATTAACTACCCATATCATACAGATATAGATTCTGAATTATTTGCCATCCCGTCCAGCTGATTAAGAATTATTGATTAGACAGACCCGATTTAACATTTGAAGAGACATGCGAAGTTTACTTATATCATTCAGAGGGCGATAATTTCATTGTTTTCTTTACGAGTAGTCGACACGTGATAGGTCATCTTTATCGATCTTCAACTCTTCTTCTTTTGCTCAGAGGTTAACTTTCTTTATTGCGCGAATTCACACCAGAATTCTAAAATATTCAAATCGTAATCCGTCTTATTTTTCGACAAACTGTTTAACTTACATATCTCTTTCATAGAGATAATCAGGCTTCTGAAATGTATTTCGAGCGTGCTCTCTTCGAATAGTTGCTCCTAATTCATCCCGCCGTTTTGTTTTTCTGTCTCTCCCTCACGCTATGTTTTACTCCGCTCCCAAAACAAACGCTACGGTATTTCCAATTACATCAAGACCTGCGAGCACTCCAAGTTCCCCAAACCCTCTTACCTTGTGTCTTATCTCTAGCCTCGGACAGAAAATAATGCCTCCTGTCCTGCACATCCCTTCCTATCCTAGCCTACACAATCCTAGTTTCTAGACAAGAAAAATCTTCGCCCCCGATTTCTTAATGCTAAGCACCTCATTCAGCTTCTTAATCACCTCGTTCTACTCAACTCAATAAGCTTCACCTAAATGTTACAATTTTAGCACACGCAGATTGAGAAATTGCAACTTAACATAACTTATACTAACATACACCAGGTGTCTAGCCAATCAGAAAATTGCATTTGTCTATTATGAGTCCTACTATAACAAGTTCAAAACTAGAAAAAAACTAGTTGAAAAACTGTTCGAGACTGGTAGAGATATCTTTAAGGGTGTTTGTGCTAGTCGATCTAATATCCCCCTCTAATAGCCCTTCACTTAAGGGTAAAAACAGAGCACCACGGCCTACTGTGGATATTTTATAAGTAGTGAGTATTGAAACTATGAAAAAATTATTACAAGCTGAAGTTATCTCAATATATTTTTTTTCCTATAATTGTATCTACATTAGAAGACTAAAGACAGTTACCATGTTTAATAATAACGATTTGCTTTAAGCGAACTTAAAATTAACTTAATTAGCCATTGATCTGATTGAAACGTCTGACGTAATCGATCGATTTAGACTAAAATATCTGGAAGATATTCTTATAAATAATGTGATTGCTGAACACAATACATAACAATTTTACTCTCGGAATTTTCTGATTTTTAGATTTTCGTTGATTATCCTCGAAACTTTTAAGCCGAGGGTGATGTGTTTGTCTGTCCGTCGAATTTAGGTTCATAGTCCTCAACCGTTCATGCTAGAGATGTGGAAGTTGATATACTGGCGTAATTTTTTGATCCACACATAGGAAAAATATAGAGAAGTTAAACAAAGCTCAATTTTTTCTTTTAATGTTTGAGATGGGTATCAAATGAAAGCTACTGAAGAGTATATATTATAAAACATACATAATATTTTCAAACTAGTGTGCTTTTTACCGCCAACGTAGAGCCCAATTTTCACTTTTTTTTTATTTTCATATAAGGCGGGAAAGGGAAATACTAAACATTTATTTCAGCATATAATAACGTATATGCCTAATAACCTATGAAACCCTAAAATGTACTTGGTGCAAATATACTTCCTAGTGATTTTTTAAAATGATTTTGATATTTCTTGCAGCATTGGTGTGACAGCCGTCAGGTGTTTTGGCAAACATTGATCGAAAAATGTCTTCGATTAACTCCTTGTACATTGAACAATATATTTTATTTAGATATTTCGTTGCCAGTGACTCATATAACACGCAGCAGGGTGAATAACCTTTTTAACGCATTTACGCAGACATGATCATCTCTAGAACATCTAATTTATAAATTGGAATATGTATTGTTGGTCTAATTATTTAAATGTCACGCAATGATCCAGTTAATTTTCTTCTTCAGCACAGAATATATCACTTTAGCACAGAACATATCATTTCAGCACAGAACATATCATTTCAGCGCAGAATAATTTGTAATAGGTCGCAATGAAATTGAATTTACTCATAACACCAAGAACCTTGCTCCTTAATCACCTCTATTTTTAGTAAGTCCCCATTCTTCATTATCTTACTTCCAAAATTAGGATATGTCATATATAATAATGCGAAAGAAAAGATAAAAGAGAGAAATAATAAAAGCAGAAAAATAAATGATCCGTTCATTTCGTCCCAACCTATTTGTCAAATGCTAAACAGAAAAACGACCGTAAACTCCCCCGCATTCCATTATAAACTTCCCAATCCATCATAACAAAGAACAAAGTGTTTTACGAAGGCTTCAAACCCCCTTTCACCTTTACCTCCAATCCTTCGCAGTGTTGCAACTCTAGCACAGGGTAGGTTTCAAAGAAAGAAAAACGTTTAATATTCTAAATGTAAAGCTATGTTTAGAACGTTGTAAAACTTAACAGAGACTAACAGCGTTGCATGTTTTAATGTATTGCTTTGGGCCTTTTAGTACAATTGCTATAACCAGTCGTAAAATATAGGTGTCTGTTCATACACGTTCAGCCTTTGATTTATTATTGCCTTTATAAGTTAACAATTTTTTTTACTTCCATCTAATTTTGTTTCAGATAAAAGAAACAAATAATCAGCAACAATAAAAATTCATTGATCTTTATTTTAAATATGCGATAAAAGTTCAATTATTTTTTACTTTTTCATTCAAACAATTAAAAGCAACCTTTGAATTTGTCCTCTAGTTTTATTCTTTACTTCCTGCGTTTATTTGTTTCATAATTTATATATTTTTTCTCCTCCTTTTCTTTCTTATATCCGGTCTTATTTTATGAGATCAAGGTAAAAGAATGTTTCCACCTTTGTGAAGAAAAGAGAAGTAAATTAGCTTAGTTCATTAAAATTCAAAAGGGGGTTAAATGAGAGAATAATAAAACATGTTCTTGCATTCTTCACATTTTCGTGCTTTTTATTTCTTTTCCTATTTTTTAATTGATAAAAAATATGTGCAGATAACACAGCATTAAAAGGAGCCAGTTTTATATCATGAAAAAACATCATTGAGCTAAAGTCATGTCAGTACATCTTTCATCCTATCATTATAGATACATTGGGAGACTAAAGACGTTTATTGTGTTTTATAAATAATGATTTTTTTAAACGAACTTTAAACGTTCTATTTAATATCTTAAATAGTTTAGTAAGTATTCAAATAAGGACATGATACCAATTATAATGCGAAACGTCTCCTTAATAAGTAATTGTGACGATAAAGAATCAAATGAAACATTTGACATTCAACTTATTTAGATTGTTACTCCCCTTATAATATACAGAAGAGAGTAGCAATCTAAATAAGGTGTACAGGTACAGTATGTTCTTTTTTAGACTGTTATTCCTCTCATAAAAACAAAAGTTTGATATTCCTTTTTCCTAAAGTACATTGGACTAAACATCCCTTTGTCTTAATAGTTATTTAGTCAAAGACATTTATATTCTAAAAAACGTAGAGAAGTAACAATCAAAAGAAATACCGAATAAAGTTGGGCGTCTATGCACAAAAATAATGATTAAATGTTTGGCTATAATAATGATTATTTATTATATTATCAGTTTACAGAATATTGAGAGATAGTAAACAGAACAAGTTTACGTTTTTGTTTAAATTTAGTATGGGTGAATTTTGAAAGATATTGGTTGAAATAACTATTGTATTTTTATTCAGTATATGAACGACCAATTATTAATTATAAATAATAGAAAATAGTTGAAACCGGTTTTTAACTTTTTCTTTAAAAAAAANAAAAAAAAAAAAAAAAAAAAAAAAAAAAAAAAAAAAAAAAGACAAGATTTTTTCTAATATCATTTATAAGGCATTGCTTATTGAAGAGGTCTTTTTTTATAATATTGATAAAAGTTGGTTTTAACTGAAGAGCAATTATAATTTGTAATTTAATTTGAGCTGAAGGAAGTGGTGATAGGAAGGTAGGTTAAGAATTTAGGATAAGACCAAGAGAGAAAAGCAATAATAAGAAAACCACAAGAGATGCGACATCTGTCGGCCTCGTTGTAAAACTCGTCGGTATAAATACCAGACAACCAGGAGGCTGCCTTTTACGTCATTTGTAAGTTTCTCATATTGTTAATTAAACTTAACCTTAAATCTTATAAAGGGGAGAGAGTGGGGAGGAGTAAAATCGTTTGGAAGGAAACTGTTTGAATGTTAAAATATTTCCCAAGATGTTAAAATCAGAAAGTAGGAAGTGTTGGAAGAAAGTTGAAATGTGCAGTTTATTATTAAAGTTTTTGGCAGTGTGGTGAAACAGACGGTTTCTTCTTCAAACAAAACTTTTAACCTCGTGTGATGAGGTTTTCCGCAGCGAACGAGATTTCCAAGAAGGCGGAGAGATGTTTGAACGATTTTAGAGATTTTGGATGTCGCTCGAAGCTTTCCCCGAGCTAATTCGATCAAGGTTTAATTATAGAGTGTAGAGAGCTGGCAACGAGAGGTAAGACAAGTAAAGTACTCTGGAGAAACTCAAGTCTTGAAGTAACTTGGATACTTTGCCTTGACTCTCGTCTTGATATCTTGAAATTAACACCAAGTCAAATTATTAGATTCCTCGCAAGAGCCAACTAGAAGCAATTAGTTACACTAGACTTAATCATTGCACCGTTTTCCCTTATTTAAACAACATAGACCAGACTTCAATTAGGTTTTATATTAGGTCTTCATAATATTGTTGATATGTTACATTAGAAATATGTATATTAATTTAGTATTATTATTAACTTTGATATTAATTATAGTAATAGAATTACCACTATTTTTGTGCTCTTTATTTTTCTTATATTTTCATTATACATATTTACTAGCCGTTAAGCCCGAGTGAACGTGCAGAATAAATATGGTTGAAAAAAAGAACTAAGAGATAATTAGTTATCATTAAAATATTATATATATAGTTATTTACTGTTTAAATAGAAAATTTAATGCACTGTGATTCATTACAGTGGGATAGCTCAGTGTTAGTGTTCATGCTTCATGTGCTAGAGATCACCGGTTCAAATATAGGCTTCAGCTCATCGATTTTTAACGTTATAAATCATTTAGAGGTGAGTCGCCGTCGTCGGGACACTACTCGATTATATAAAAGATCATTATTTTCCCCTTATTTGTACAACATGAATAATTAATATGCTTCACATGACATGTAAAATCAAACGTACGATTTAAAGACTGATCAGTCTTTAAATCGTACGTTAAAATATTTTACTTAAAAAAATAAGCCAAGTTTCCCGTAGAAGGTTGCAATATAATAGGTTCTTCCCTCTGTCCAAGTAAGTTCTACTAGGTCTAATTTATTCAGTATAAGTTAATGTTTTATTTTTTAATATTTTAAATAGACGGTTCGAAAAAATAGTTAAGAACTAGGTAATTTTTTCGAATTTTTAAATGTTTACATTTTTTTGTACTTTAATCTCTACCTAAGAGTATGCACCACATTTCAAGATTCTAGGATTGCTAGAAGTGCCTAAGAACTTTATTGAGTCTGTCAATAAAGGCTAGTTCACACGATGGCACTAATCTCGTGACATCCAATGCCACGAAAGTAAGATCACCTGGTGTCCTCGTTTGAACAGTAGGTGTCATGGCACTACAATGCCGTGACATCTAATGTCAAGGCTCAAAACTTTTTGATATTATGACACTGCCTGTTGAATTCTTAGAAATGACCAATGTGAAAACAAAGTGATAAAATAAAATGAAATTAAAGTGTAAGCAAAATATGATTATTTACATTTTCATAAACTATTATATTGCTTTGTTCTGGTTTTCTATTTTCAAGAACTGTCACAACAGTGTGGAGAGGCGTGTAAACAGCTCATGACATTCAGTGTCATGACGGCGAGTGTCAAGCAGTTTCACGGCATTAAATGTCGCGACATTAGTGCCATCGTGTGAACGAGGCTTAAGTAGTCAGTGAGCACATAATATTTCGTATGAACTAATATGGGTAGAGGTGTTAAATGTTCATTTCTAGATTATAAACACTTCTATTAAAATACATCTTTATATCTTAGTATGATTAATAGGATAATAGAGGGAGGGGGGGGGGGNTTCAGATTTTTCTAGTCGGTTTGAGCCGATTCTGGACCAAACGCAAAAAACCGCATGTCTCTAGGTGGTCTGGAAGTGCCCAATAATTTTGATAACCCGATCAGCTGATTAGCCACTTTATATATATAATATTTCAAATACAGTTTTTGCTTCCAAGCTTACCGATAGTAACGGAAGCTATGTGATCGATCAGAAGAATGAACATATTGTGTGTCTCCGATTTCAAAAATTCCAAGACAGAAATCCGTTTCAGACATCAGAGAATATTTTTTGGTTCCGTGTCTGTCTGTCGCTCAATTTTTGCGGACCAACATATCTTAAAAACTACACGTCCAATTTTAATGAAATTTGGATGGTAGGTCATTAGACCATTGTTGGTGCCATATAAGTTTCAACCTTCTGCGCCTGTTTGTGTCTCTTTCACATGATCACAAACATACATTTATTTACACCTATAGCTTCAAAAGTACTTATCTGATTTGAATGACATTTTTATTGTTTATCGAAAGTAACCCGCAGATACCCCCGATCAATATGAACCGTCAGTGCTCTTTAACTTTTGCTAAATTGATACTTTAATTCGTGGGGAAAATCAAAACAATTTTGACAGATTGAAAATAGACTGCCAATTGGTGTGGCACATAATGTTCCCTGATGTCTGAAACGATTTCTGTCTTAGAATTTTTGAAATCGGAGACCTAAAATTTTTTGCTCTTCAGATCGATCACATAGCTTCCATTACCTTCGGTATGCACAGAAGCAATAAAAATNTGGGGCATCCTGATTGAAATCCTATAAAGTCCCCGAAAAAAAAGTTGTGCTCAAGCCGCCATCCTGGAACATAGTGGCCAAAATACAATTTTTTGCTTCTACCAGCCTAACTATTAGGTTAAAGAAAAAAAATGTTCAATTAAAAATTGTTTATTATGTAATTATCTATACATTTGGTACTATTCATTATATTGCTAGGATCAATAGGTGAAGAGACACAGAGGGGTTATAATCTACATATATAAAATCCAAATACCACTCACTGACTGACTCACTGACACATCACGATATCTCTGAAACCACTGGACCTACGACCATGAAATTTTGTAGGTGTGTTCNAACCCCTAAAAAAATTGTGTTTTTTTTAAATAAATACATGTGTTTGTTTTTTGGGAAAAATAAATATATATCCTAAAAGAAGACTAAATTTGCAACAAAAACTATTCTATGGCATTTTTCCCCAAGACTGAACAGGGTGGCGCTGGCGTGTCTTAGAAAATTTGCCATAGTGCTCCTAAGACGAGAGAGCGAATGGAAACCACGTGAGGGCTTAAGAGAATCCGTGTAGTTTTAAGTGCAAAGTAAAAAGCACTTAAGTACAAGTACAGAGCACTTGTACGAAGTACAAGTAGCACCGCCGCACATTATCTGAGACGCGTCAGCGCCACCCCATTCGGCCTAGGAAAAAATGCCATAGAATAGTTTTTGTTGCAAATTTTGTCTTCTTTTCGGATATATATTTATTTTTCAACATTCTTTAACCAAATAGTTAGGCTGGTAGAAGCAAAAAATTGTATTTTGGCCGCTATTTTCCAAGCTTGAGCATAACTTTTTTTCGGGGACTTTATAGGATTTCAATCAGGATGCCCCAGAGATAATTTGTACAAAGTCTCTTGCTTGTATGATGCATTTTTGTAAACAGACCTTTTTTTGCTTAAAATGACTGGTCTATTTTGGCAAACTTTACGTTGCTGTTTAAGCTAAAAAAAAAAATGCTCTCCAAAACGCCTAAAATTCACCATTTTGAACCTAATTTTCTAAAATTTTCCGGGGGAGGCCCCCTGGACCCCCCTTTGGGTTTGAGAGTGATACCCCCTTTAACGCTCGCGGTATTTCGCAGGAGAGTTAATTATTTATATGCTAAATAATAGTAATAATCTTTAAATAAAACTATATAAACAACTTGGTTTAACTCGATGTAATAATATATACTAGGCAGTTACAACGATATAAAAAAACATATACTCGTATAAAGACATGATCGGGAATGTGTCATAAAAATAATAAACAAACAAAAATAGCCNAACGGTATAAACAACTTGGTTTAACTCAATGTAATAATATATACGAGGCAGTTACAACGATATAAAAAAACATATACTCGTATAAAGACATGATCGGGAATGTGTCATAAAAATAATAAACAAACAAAAATACCCTACGATAATTAACTCGCATGAGTAAACTAAATCTAAACAAAGATTTACTTTTTACAGGGGGGCCGCTACATCACTCCCCCCCAATGACGCTGCCGCAGAATCGCACTGGCAGTCTGACCTTACGGCCAAATCGAGTAGTCTGACCCGGAGAGGTGTTTTGAGCGACAGGAGTCGTTGGGTGCAATTCTGTGTCAGGGTCATTAGAGGTATCAGTAGGATGCTTAATATTAATCTTACTACTACTAGTTGTCNCGTTTGAGCGACAGGAGTCGTTGGGTGCAATTCTGTGTCAGGGTCATTAGAGGTATCAGTAGGATGCTTAATATTAATCTTACTACTACTAGTTGTCGTGGTTGATAGAAGTGGAGGTTGAGCCTCAGTACCAGCTGGTTCATTGAGAATATAAGGAGGTTTCAGCCGGTCCATTGACACATGTTTAGGTCCTGATGGTAGTTAGATTTTATAAGTCTTGGTACCTCTCTCCAGCACCTGATGGGGACCAGTGTATGGTTGAGTAAGAGGTGGATGAGTAGCATCGTCACGAAGAAAGACATGGGTCGATGTTGTAAGTGCTCTGGGTACGAATGGGGTCGTCTCACTGGAACGGTGTGGGGCAGGTTGGAGTTGTTGGAAACCTTTCCGTAGTATTCGAAGGAAGTCGGCAGTATCCTCTGGTTGACGTGATGGTGCAATGAACTCACCAGGCAAGCGGAGTGGCTGTCCATATACCATTTCAGCTGCACTGGTGGAGTTGTCATCCCGTAGTGCTGCCCGAAGTCCCAGTAGGACAGATGGGAGATGATCAACCCAGTTGGAGGAAGATAGTTGAGCTGTGAGAGCTGCCTTGAGACTACGCTTAACACAACCGTTCGACTGCGGATGATAAGCAGTAGTTCTGCAGTGTCGAATACCAAGCAGTCGTTCTAGTCGAATCCAACCTGACGAAACAGGTTGGATTCGAATTGTCGTCCCTGGTCGGATGTGATAGTACCAGGTACCCCAAAGCGAGAAATCCATGTTGAGTAGAGTGCTGTAGCCACTGCCTCTGCAGTAATATTTTCTAACGGATATACTTCTGGCCAGCGGGTGAAACGGTCTATAATAGTTAGGCAGTAGCGTTTACCACTAGACACAGGTAAAGGGCCAATTAAATCTATGTGTAAATGTTCAAACCTACCAACAGGTGCGAAAGAAGCTGGTGGAGAAACAGTGTGACGGTGAATCTTTGACTGTTGGCAAGGTATACACGCTTTAGCCCACTGGCTAACATCTGTGTTCATGTTAGGCCAAAAGTACTTCTGAGAAATCAGTTTTCTTGAAGCTCTTACCCCTGGATGGCTAAGTCCGTGGATAAGGTCAAATATTTCTCGTCTAAGCTCGGATGGAACGTATGGTCGGGCTCGAGTCGTCGACATTTCACAAAGAAGAGGTAGAAGGGCTGGCGGTAACTTTATCCACTTCAGGTGCAGACGAGGGTTCTTCATTAATTCAGAAACAGAGTCATCTGCGGCCTGTGCTTCAGTGAGACGAGAGGTAATGTCCGGTGTTGCAATTACTTCAACCCTGGAGAGTGCATCGGCGACTTTATTATCAGCACCAGCGAGATACTTGATGTCGGTCGTAAACTGGCTAATGAAATTTACTAATCTGATGCGCATAGGTGTTGCGGTCTCCGGTTTCTGGTTGAAGCAATGTTGAAGCGGTTTGTGGTCAGTGAAAATGGAAAAGTGACGGCCTTCTAAGTATGGTCGAAAATGTCGAACTGCTCGGTGTATGGCCACAAGTTCCCTATCATACGTAGAGTACTTCTGTTGAGCAGGAGAGAGAGCTTTTGAAAAGAAGCCGAGTGGTTTCCAAACGTCACGTGGACCGGAACGTTGT
>KZ651457.1:493155-508081 GCA_001010745.2 Gerris buenoi | reverse complement strand
GTAGTAAATTTAACTCTGTCTTTTAAGCTTCTACGGCCTCTAAGGGAGATTAATATATAAGAGGATCTAGATCTCTTAGGTCGAAGTCTCGAACTAAGATGGTCAGCTGTACAATTTACTTACATTTGATGTCTAAGAACAGAGGAAGACAAATATTTCAAAAGCAACATCTCAATTAGGGTTAATACTTTATTAACCAACTCCATTGACAGACTCAAATGCTTCTGTTTAATTCATATAGCCCACTCTTCAGCTAACGTTTATGATTCTGTGCGAACAGCAATTTTTTCCTTACAATATCCCTTGGGAGCAGTTAATGTCCAATCTTAAAGAAAATACAAAGCTATCTAGATGCCCAACGACAAGACCGATTAGTCAGGGACCAACTGTATTACTCTTACACAAGCTAAGGTACCCTAACTCTATGTATAAATCTATCCTCCAGACCTTTTTGCAAGAGCTTCTTCTTTCTAACCGAAAAACCTTTTAAAGTGAGGTCCACTGTGGAAAACGATACACATCCATCCTTTTGCAGTTGGATTCCTCAGGGACTCTCGACCCTCGTGTATTTTTTAGTTTTATTTTCCTTCCCTAAACTAAACCAAGATACATTGCGAATGTTTAGAGAAGAGACAGCCAAATTTATTCTAGTTTCTAGTAACAGCGGTTTTTTTTTCCTATTTCTTTTTTTAACACTATAAAGAAAATTACTGGTAAATTTAAACTCTTATTTTATAAAGAAGAAGTAGTAAGTCGGAAAAGGCGTAGAATAAATTATTAAGAAACAGTTGGATGTTATCCAAAAATAAATCGTAAGAAAGAAAAAAAATAAATACAAAGTGAAAACATCCTAAAAGCGTTTTGATAAATGTCCTTGTTTACTTAATTCATTCGATATATTTATAACGGAATTGCTTGGGAGAATGATACTTCAAGGGCGAATGTAGATTTAGGAAATCAGCTAGAAACTTGACATTTCGATAAAAGTAACCGATTCACATATCATATTGATTTCACTACGTGGGTAATTTCATATTGTATTAAAATTGGTGAGAACATCATCATCATTGTAATAAATCAAGACTTGGAGAAAACTGAGTTTATTAACAATAGTGCATTTCAAAGGTTGACAACTTGTCAGCTCTCAAAACATAAGCAAATAACCATGTTTGTTAAATAACCTAAACCTAAAGAATAACTTCAATAAATAATAATAAAAAACACTTCATTTCCACCCTGATAATCCCATCAATTTCAACTTCCGACAGACTCCGTTCATTTGATTGCCTACCCCTTCTTTCCATTTCTTCTCACCTTCTGGCACCCAAACCATCACCCTTCTTCAAATGTTTTCTCTATTGCTTTTTTGTCATGGTTTATTTTCTGCTTAAATATATTGTTATCAATCTCGTCTTGGAAGCAAGGCTTTAAAGTTCTAACATAGTTCTGAGCGGGTAGCCAAATTTATATCTATTGGGGCTCTCTTGATAGTACCACGATCCGAATTCCGTAGGCTTATCAGAACTTGCTAGATTCATAACTTGTAGGTTTTTTTTGGGTGCTCTGCTAGTTTATTAGATCTCACGTGATATAGGGTAACTATGATTTTTTTTTTATGGTGTTACCGACGGAAAAGTCATGTAAGATATATTTAATTGTAATCTATTGTCACTAACCACTGAGTTTGAGAGAGCTTCATTTAAGAAGTTTAAAGATCTATACCTCAAGAAAACGTGTATATAGTTTGACAAAACGTACCAGTTAATCCCCGGATTTTAATTATGTTTTTATTATCACACCTTTCCTGTTTTAACTTTTTTAATTAAGGTTTAGTGTGTAATTACACTTGTAACTATTGGACAGTAACATTTTTTTTACTACTAAGTTATTATAAGGATTTGTCTTATAGTAAAAAAAAAATAAAAATTCTTAATTAATGAGTTATAAAACTGTCTAAAAAGAAGTTAGGTTACATATTAAAACCAGTCATATTTTTGTGTCATTTTACCTTTTAATGGTGAACATTTATGAGATATCACGATTAAAAAATTACCCCAAAAATTAATTAATTAAATAGAATTTATATTATATTTTAATCAAATTAGTATGAATATTATGATTTTTTGGAAGAGCATTCCTACCTGTAGCATAAAATATAATATACATGTTTATATATTATGATCATTATTTAGCACAGTATAACGAAGTAGGATAGCAAAGCACTAAACATTTAAAAAAATATGTTTTTAAACGCCCTTTTTATCTTTATAACGTAAAAATAATCTCAAAACAATCAGAAAAAAACAGTCCTGAAAAACTACGTCGAAACACTTTTAACGTTTATCGGACCGAAAAGAAGTAAGGGAAAAAAGCATTAGTAAAGGATTTGCGAAAAACCACTGTTATACCTTAGTAAACTGAATTTTTCCCTAGTCTGAATGCCCCATCATCAACACTTATTTGGTATTCCAGTGACGTCACGATGAGGTTTCCTTCCCCTTCTCTCCGTCACCTCCCACTCGAAAAACTGTAAAGGTTTCGGCTTAAACAGCACACCTTGAATACGAAATGGAGTTCGGTTGTTTCAAACCAGCGGTGTCTCTGGGTTCACTTTCCGCCCCGTCTAGAACTCATTTATTTCCCATAAAACAGATCCGCTATTGATCTTAGGGAAAATAGGTGTGAAAAAAACATTAGAGGGTTAAAAGAAAAATAGACGATTTGTAGAGGTAGAGTGAGGAGACTCGTTAACTTTATAAGTTCAGCAATAACTCATACCTAATAGATTAAATATTGCTTTTCCGTTCATTCTTAAAATGATTTAAAGAGGCAGCTGCTAACTGATACTGCAGAGTAAAATAGTCTTGAAAAGCCCACATAAGATGAACAAATAAACAGTTATACGGAAGCATCTTAGTTTTAGCATTACAATGAATTTAGAGAACCTAGAAATAATAGGTAATAAATACGTCCGTATCTGGAATACTCTTTAAAGTGGTAATGAAATAACACAAACTGCCTCTCCTCGTAAATTGAAATGACTTTAATATCAAAGCAGCTTTCAGCCTTCAAAAGGCCACCATTTGTGCCTATTGCGGAAGAAAAAGAGTTACATTAATATTAATATAAAGATTTAGTGAAAGGTGAGTCTACTTCAAGTCGGAGATCGACGTGAGACTCAATAATTTTATTACTTTGAGACGCTCTCATATCTGACACTAAATTGGTAGTTTCTAAGTATAATTTTTGAACTTACGCTATAGCTCTTAAACTTTATGGATTCAATATGATTTTAATTTAAAAACGACGAATGCATTCAAAAGTATTTTAATATTAAAGTCATACATTTGAGTGGCAGAGGGGGACTCAATGTATTATAAAATAGATTGCCCGAATGGATGAGTAAAATGTAATGTACGTGTTAATAATTCTATTGAGTAAAAGAAGTTAAATGTGAAAGTAGTACATATAAGAACATGTGATTAAAAGGTTCGCGTACATTCCAATTTAAATTTAACCTTTTTATCACCAAGGTAAAATGAATTTTATCGACAAAGAAGAAAACCCGAGATTAGAAAGATTGAGATCTGCCAGTGTGTCATCCAGACTTTGATCAGAAATGAAGTTAACATCGAGTCGTCTGTCTGAGTGGTTGAGGGACGATACCTTGGTTCTTCGAGGACGGAAAGAGAAAATAAGCTTTCGCACACCCTTTGATCTCGTTTCTGAGGATGATGAGAGCGGTATTTACGTGTGGGTAAATGTTTAACGTTTCCCTTGGGATGAAGACTTAATTGCCATTCCACGGCAGGATATTGTTTTTCTCCTCTCCTTACTTCCAAAGATGGGGAAAGGTTCATGAGCAATAAACCGTGTCTAACAGAGAAGAATCCTCTTTTTTCTTCTCTTGATTAATCCAGAAAATTTGATACGTGGGTTGAGAAGCAAAGAGTCTTGAGCTTTCACTTCTTTTTACATGTTTAATAAATATAAACTTTTTTAAAAACTATGGTTTACATTCTTTTTATAATATAATTGATTAAATTTTTTAATTATTAATATTATAATAAATAGAAAAAAAGAAACTAACAGAAAATAACTGCAGAAATTTTTCTGAAAACTACTTTTTCGGCTTAACACTCTAAACCCTTAAATTACATGAATTTATTAATGTCACAGTCACCAAGTGGGGACGGCTTAAATGGGCCGAACATGAGGGATGAGCAATGCGTGAGGTAGGCATTATATCTGAAGTAGTTGTGAGGATACTTAATGGGGCACTCGTGGAAGAAATGGACAGTGTTGAGGTTAACCTCAGATCCTTGGGAGTTTTTTACATGATAGCTTTTAAGATAAAAAAGTGTCACCTCGTATGTGTTTCTGGTGTATGTGTTTTTGGCGAAGGTTAGTTGTGACAGCTCATAACTGAGCTGCTCATTTGTGAGTGAGACCTCGTATATGTGTTGCACTTCCTTAAAGAAGTGACTTAGTGACACCTTGCAACTACAGTACTTCATGAACTGTTATAATTTGACAGTTACCAATGTTTCAAAAGGGTGCCATGTTATATAAATTTATAATACACGTAAAAAACTTAATCAGTTAAAGTAAGTTTATTTTTTTAAATAGTTCTTTGTTCCTCCTGTAAAAACCTCACATTTTGAAGATACGAGAAATCACTTCTTAGCCAAAAATTTTGGAAAAAAGAAGAATAACCTTAAATTTTCAAATAATTATATGAACTTAAATAACTTGTACTTTTAGCCAAATCTAAAGTATTAAATAACGGAACTCATAAAAAATAATAAGGTAATAACATATATCTTGTTTTTAACGTTTTAAAAGAAATAAAAAAAAAATAAATGACATTAATATGAAAATTCCACTGGCAATTGAGCATTACTCAATTAAATGTTCTTATTTCCCGCTCGGTTTCATATATTTATTTTTTGTAACTTTTTGATTTAACATCTCTTTATCCAAGTTTAATTCTTTTGGAGTTTTTTCTGAACACTCAAGAAGTTAAGGAGGTTGAGAAAAAATAAAAATGTTTTAATGCTTCGGTACCAAGGAAGGTAGTAGAAGCTAAAGGTAGAGTTAATGATGTTTTTTAACCTCATCTTAAACTTAAATTGTATTTCCCTTGCTTTTCATCGAGTTTTATTTTTACCAATTTTTTACTTTTTTTTTATTTCTTACCTTNTTTTTTTTTTTTTTTTTTTTTTTTTTTTTTTTTTTTTTTTTTTTTTTTTTTTTTTTTCACCCATCAACCATCCTCTGAAGAAAGGTTTGTTTTAAACGATGATTCATTTTTTGTAATTACCTTTTATCAAAGATTTATTTTTTCTTTCTTTTTTTCAAACAGAAATAAATTTAAATTATTATTACTTTAAATTGGAAATCATATTAAAGCCAGCAAAAGAAATTTTAAAAGTGAAATCAAATGTTATTTTTAAGATATCATTAAAAAAGAAAGAAAGAAAAAAAAAATCTTAATAAAACGAAAATAATTTTGTATTTGATGTCAGAAGAAACTGCAATCCAAATATGGATTAGAGAATTGGAGGATTGAGCCAAAGTTAATCATTATTTCGCAGATGAACGGGAAAAATGTGGATTTTTACCTATTTGGCGAAAAGGAGGAGACCATAAAGAATTAATGTGAAATGGAAGGCAATAGAAAAGAGATTATACATATATCAATAAGAAGATAAATATCTTAAATTATATCAAAAAATTAGAGATACTTCTCTTATAAATTTATAAGAGATAAGAAATTTGAAAAACTGTATAAATAATCAAGAATATATTAAATAATTAAAATAGGTAAAAAAAGTATAAATATAATAAAGATATGATAAATATAATAAAAATATGATAAATATAATAAATAATATTTGTTACAGTGATGCAATTCTGGCAATCTTTGATCAAGTGTAAATTGATCGGACAATTTCTGATCTAAAGTTGTAGTTGATGCCAATTTTGAACGAATGTCACAAACATTTGATTGTTTTATGGAGTAACTGATCTATAATCTAATGAGAGGGTGCTGATTCCTATATCAGCTAAGACTAAGCGTGGAGTAAAAGCTATTAGTTACTATAAATAAATCTGTCCACTGAAGAAGTGAGATAGTTTAAAACATAATTGCAATATTTCTTTAGTAGCTACTGATGACAAAGGTTTAAACTGTGTTAAGGCTCAAACTGTGGAAGTAATTGTCAGTCAACAAGTAAGTTGTGTTATAATTTGTGTGTTGATATTTACAATTGAAGAAATGTGGTTCAAAATAGGTCAACAAGGACAATAAAACTATCTCCATCAATGCATTCTGGCTACATATTTCGACCTTTTCTTGGGTCATCTTCAAGCCTATAACATCAACACTTAATTATTGGGGACAAGGTTATACTATTCTATCACAATAATAAACAAGGTTAATACTTACATTTGTAAAAAATATTAAAATTTCTTTACCTAATTCGGTTACAAATTAATTAATTAGTTTATTAATTATTAATTAGTTTCCCTCATAAAAAAACTAACAGTAGGAAAGTTACATATTTCCAAAAATAATAATAGTATTGCTAATGAAGGTGATCCCTATAAATGCTATGGTTCGGAGATTGTGGATCTTAAGGGATGTACTAATAAAGAAAAATCTCTCTCATGTTGTCAAGTTTTTGCTATATTTCGACTCCCTTTTGAGTCATTCTCAAGCACCGACAACAAATTACAAACTAATCAAACACCTTATTTAATTCGTTACTTTAACCTAAATTGTGATTAATAACAAATAAGACTAATTGAAAACCTTCTTACCTATATATGAATCTTACTCGTAATTCATGGTTATAACCAGAATAGTCATACCACTACAAATCTTTGAACTATTTTATTTTATTGCTTCTCATACACTTACAGTCAAATCTGGTTAAATCTATATCTAAACCCCACCTAGAATACAGTTAAACATTCTGGCTAAAATTTGGAAAATTACTAACAATTGAAATTTACAGAAACATGCTATACTGATATCCTACTTATATTCATCCTGTTTCCACATATTTATTTATCTAAAATTCTATAAAAGTAACTCTCCCAGTTCAATCTTCTCATTAATATTAACATTAAACATTTTAAAACTTAACAAGACCATCAGAGTAACACATCATATAACAGTATAAAAAATAAAAATTAATTATCACAATAATTATTTGAAACCAAAACGGTAACATTTCTATAAACCCATATTAATTTAAAATGGTAACTGACTGTGTTGCAACTTAGTATCTTTACATAAACCCAGATACGTTTATCTATTTGACTATATAGTTACATGATAAGTAAAAATTTTTTTGATTTTACATTTTAAATAATTTGCATTTACATAAATCCAATTTGATCTTAAAATACACCTGCTATATTCTTTTCATGTCCCGACACTCTTTTTTATCATTTATACTATTTCTTTATTTGAATATATGTATATGTATTGCTTCTAGTGTCAATCTCTTTTTGTTGTTGGTTTCATTAATAAGTATTTTTGTATTATTAAAATCAAATGCATGGCCAGTTTCACTAGAATGTTCAGCCAATGCAGTCTTGTTTTCTTTGGATCTAATTGTTGCTTCATGTTGCTGTTTCCTTTTCCTCCAACTACGTACTTCGCTGGACAAGGACAACACTCAAAGAACCTCATAAACAACACCCATTTTTTCATCGGTACTTAATTTGTCTTTTAGATTAGTGGACATAACCCCTTCCATCTTATTGATAGGTTTAAGACCAAAACTAAGATTACACTCCATTTGTTTAAATATTTTTACTACTCCTTCTGACAGCCCTTTTATAAAGGTGATACTTGTAAATTTATTTTGGCCTGCTTGTTCTTTTCCATGGGTAAAGTCTGTGGGTTTATTAATAGAACTATACCAAATTCTATTTATTAATTTTAATGGATAAAATTTTTTAATTAATTTTTCATAAACCTCCTTTTTAATATCTTCAAGGTAAACCTTATGCGTGAGTTTTATTGCTCTCTGGATCAGGTTTTTGGCTGTATTCACTCTGCTGGTATGGATGGTTTGAGGTAAAATTTAAAAAAACGGTTCCCTTTAACGTTTTTGTTTAGCCAATCATCTTCAAGGAATACCTATGATAGTGACAGTGACTGACTTGGGCAAGTTTTTTAAAAATTGACATGGAATTCCTTTAATTTAATTCTTTTAAATTTTAAATTTTTTTAGAATTCTTTTAATTTTTAACCGCATAAGGTAAAGAAATTTTAATATTTGTTAAATAAATGTAAGTAATAATCTTGTTCAGCATTGTGGTAGTAAAGCCTTGTTTTCAATTAAGTGTTTATGTTATAGGCATGAAGATGACCTAAGAGAAGGTCGAAATATACCCAGGATGTATTAAAGAAGATATAGTTTTATTAAACCTGTTGACCTAGTTTGAACCAAATTTCTTCAATTAAATAAAAAGGGATCGCTACAGCCAGAATAGATATTTATAATTATTGTATTCTTTCGTTTAATGTACAGTCTTAATCTTTATCCCGAGAGCATTTCATAATAAAATATTCTAATTTAAAGGTATGCAATATGGACAATCATTTTACTATTTTTATTAGTGACAATACTTAGCTCTCTATTAGTGCTTTTTTAGTTTAGTTATTTTTATTTTTTAAATCTAAGCAAAACCGTTTTAAGGTTTGAAGTTTTTCCCTTATAACAAAGCTGTGGTGAGTTCATATTGAATAGTTCGTAAAAGAAAACAAGAACAAATCTGTGCGTAGATTCTTCTTGACTTGTAAGTCAGAATATATTGAGCATCATATATTACAACCCCTGTAACGTAAGACAGAAGGGAATATTTTCTACTTCCCCGTGTATACTCTTTCCCGAGTCCTCTACAAGTCAATATTGTTTCCGACACAAGGTTTTCTTCCTTTAACCAGTTTTCTTAGGTTTTGCGGTAGCCAAGCCTCCCGATTGAATCATTTTTTCACGCCTTACTCCCTCGACAAACTCATTTTTATCTTACACTTTCTTTAGGAAAGTAAAAGTAAGAAAAAAAGGAAGAATCGGATGTATGCAGTATGAATTCGTTAAGGCCTTGTACTAGGAGAGGATAAGTTGTAACTCATAAGAAAAACATGGCGTTGTCTCGCTTATTCATCACGTAGTGAGAGAGAAAAGGGGTTCTGCAAGGCGTTATAGTGCCTTCTCTTTTCTTTGTATTATATACTCAACTTATTTTTAGCTCAACCGAAAAAAATATTGTAATCACCTATTCTTTTTATTTTGTTTTTTAATATTCTAACCTTAGAAATAAGAAACATTTTGCTTTACAGTGTAAAATAAATAAAATAAAGCTTTCGATGTGCAGAATAGATTGGAGCAGTCTAATCCAAAACAGCTGTAATCTTAATAATTTAACTTACTCATCAAATTTACCAACTATATGCTTATATGTGTGTTATTATGTAGGTATATGTTAGTATGTATATTGTATGTTATTATTAAATTTTTTAAGTAAAAAATTCGATACTTTTTCTTTTTTCTCTGTACAATCGTATCACAAAATATTTAGTGCTTTTGCCGATACCTTGTATAATGTATAAATGTACTTTATTGAAAATAAAAACATGAAATCGGATTTATATCAATAATCTTGATTGGTAAGTTAGAAGTTACGAAACTGGTTTTTTTTTACGAAAAAAATATACTTTTTTTTTGTGTAATGATTTATTATCAGTTAGTTAAGTATGTATTTAAGTATTGTATTGTACCTTAAACGTCTATAAATTCACTTGATTACACTATATAAGACGTTTAACGCATTCTCTTATATATTAAGTAAAATATTAATTTTATAAGCGATTCTCGGAAAGGCGATACTTACTACATACTAATCTACACGTTCATTAAAAAAAGTTTTAACGTAAATTTAGTATTAACATAACAACTATTTTAATACCTCTAGGAGAGAAATAAACGGATTCAATGCGAGTTGAATCGTTCATTTACGGTCCCGAAAGGGGGTTGAGTAAATGAGGTGTAAAGGTAAGAACAGAGGCCCAAACCCTTGCCTGGACCCCAAGGGAGGGCAAGATGATGGCAAAACCTCTGTCGAATTAACCCTACCATTGATTCTGCTCGGCAATTACTCGTCCATTCAAAACTGGATCTTCAGCCTTAACTCTATAATCACTCAATAATCGAATTCTAAACTCCCGACAATGATTCCGACATCAAGGTTTTTTTTAGAAATTAAGCACAGATCTAAAAGATACTATTTAAAAAGATATTTTAAATTTCACAACCAAATAAAGTAATACATCGGAACAATAATGATATATAAATCTACCTTTCTCTTTAACGCTTTTAGAAATGTTTAAGGGGTATAATCTTAATTTTTTGGTTTTACTTGGCTTCTTGAAGTCAAACAGTACGGCAGTTTTCATTTCATTAATTTTAGGTATTAAAATTCTATTGCTTCCGAGCTCACCGAATAAAGGTATGTGACGGTTCTGAAGAACGAAAATATTTCATGTCTTCGATTTCAAATATTCCACGACAGAAATCGGTTTCAGACATCAGTGAACATTTTTGGTTCCCTGTCTGTCTCTCAAGTCTTTCGGCCAGTAGCTCAATTTTTGAGGACCAACATATCTTAAAAAATTTTGATTTTATTTTAATTTGGATAGTTGGTCATAATTAACCCATTGTTAGCCTTATATAAGATTCAACATTCAGTGCCCATTTTTTTCTCTCCTTCATGTGCATAAACATACATTTATTTAAGTACATAAATTCAGAAGTAATTATCAGATTTCTATGAAATTTGAATGGTTTGTTGAAAATAGCCCGCAGACATCCCTTGAGTAATTTCAAATGTACGCGCTCTATACATTTTGCTAAATTGATACTTTTTCATTTAAAAAACGGGGGAAAATTAATTAAATTTAACAATAAAAATCACAGGGAAGTACTTGCCCCAAGTACTTTTTAGGGTTTTGTAGATGAGTAAGCATACCCATTATGTAATGATGATTTCTGGTCTTCGATCTCAAGAGTCCGGGTTCGATTCCCCGGGGGGTCACAATGTTTTTTATCAGTAATAAACCAATAAGGAATGCAAACTTTAAAAAAGCAAATATATATTTGTGTCCNCCGAGCTCACCGAATAAAGGTATGTGACGGTTCTGAAGAACGAAAATATTTCATGTCTTCGATTTCAAATATTCCACGACAGAAATCGGTTTCAGACATCAGTGAACATTTTTGGTTCCCTGTCTGTCTCTCAAGTCTTTCGGCCAGTAGCTCAATTTTTGAGGACCAACATATCTTAAAAAATTTTGATTTTATTTTAATTTGGATAGTTGGTCATAATTAACCCATTGTTAGCCTTATATAAGATTCAACATTCAGTGCCCATTTTTTTCTCTCCTTCATGTGCATAAACATACATTTATTTAAGTACATAAATTCAGAAGTAATTATCAGATTTCTATGAAATTTGAATGGTTTGTTGAAAATAGCCCGCAGACATCCCTTGAGTAATTTCAAATGTACGCGCTCTATACATTTTGCTAAATTGATACTTTTTCATTTAAAAAACGGGGGAAAATTAATTAAATTTAACAATAATAAAATCATTAAAGTATACGAAATAGGACGCGAGGAAGCTATATGCCACACCAATTAGCTGACACTGTTGTTTCACCCAGAGTTTAATTCACTATTCATTATTGTGGTTTGGCAATGAATTTGGTAATATTACGCTTTAATTTTAAGTTATATACTATAAAGAATAAGATCATTTCTTTTTAGGATCATATAGGTGAGTACAACAATTTGTTAATTAAAGAATGGTTATATTTCACCCATTTCGGGCATCATCAGACCTCAAGTCTTGCTTGCGTTACATTTTTTTACATACTTAAAATACACAGTTTTATAAACATTTTAAATGACCCTCAGGTCATCTATAATCTATGTCACAGGTCATTTGAGTGGTAGTTTCTCATGAGTGACATAGATGACCTGAGGGTCATTTAACATTTTTATAAAACTGAGTATTTTAAGTATGTAAAAAAATTAACGCAAGCAAGACTTGAGGTCTGATGATGCCCGAAATGGGTGAAATATAACCATTTTTTAATTAACTAATTTGGTCAAGACCTTTGTCTTGTTGTTATTCTTATCTTGTTTTTATTCTTATCTTTAATTTGTAAGTAGATAAATACAGTTAGACGTTGTCGCTCGCTGACTCAACTTCACTTATTTCGCTCTTAGTGTTGCTCTACCCTTCACCTAAGTTACCACGCGTGTACCAATTTTCCTTGTCTCCTTTCCCTCCCCTCTTCACCCTCACTCCATCCTTTTCACGCTTCTTTTCTTCTGCTGCCTCAAATATAAAGTATTCATTTTTATTTATCTGAACCACTCCAGAACCCTACTACAGTCTATTACTACCAATTTCTAACAAAATTGTTAATTTACTCACCTATATGGTGCAGAATTGTAAGAATTATTCTTCAACTGAGATAACGAATAAGTTTCTAGTAAACCACAGAGGAAAAATTTGATCTCTTGAAAAACCATTCATCAGATGAAATATCTCTTCTCAAAGAAAGTGTTTCATATCTTTTTCAGTTATTTCCATATATTTAATAAAAAGCTGAAAATGTTTATCCCCCATTGCTAAAATTGACCTTATAAGTATCTTTAAGAACACTTTTACAGTAAGTAAATATTTCCTACTCTAGGTTAAAGTAAAATTATCTTCTGTTTAAAGCTATTCCTACTCGTGATCACTTCTTTTCACCATATACTTCAAACTCATTCCTCTCTGTTGTCATTGAGTCGAGAGTAAGGAGTCAGTTAGAAAAGACTTCTTGGAGGATACGTAAAAGAAAAGGAAGGTTTCTCTTGTTCACCCTTCAAGCTGAGGTCAGGAGGTCTAAGTTCAAGAAAACTTTTTTCCAGGAGACGATCCTTCGAAGGAATTTTTTTCTACTTTTTTTTTGTCTTCTCTCCCCTTTTTCAACCCTCAAACAGTTTTCACAACTGCTGTGGAATTTTTCCTTTTCTCCTTTCTGTTGTGTTGGAGGAAGTAGTAAATTCAAAGAGGGAGGTTTTGCCCTTTTTTTCTTGTTTTTCTTCTCACCTGAAGCTTTCCGAAGGGCGGGGAGTGTAACTAAGTCTCAACTCTACAGACGGCTTATTTTCGCTCCGAAGCTTTACTTCTTTTTCTTTAAACTAGGATTCTTTCACACCGAAATAAAAAGCTTGTTGCTCCTTTTCGTTTTTCTTTATTTCCAAACTTGATTTTGTTTACTATATTTATGTCTATTTATGCCGAATTCTTTTACAATTTATTAATATTCATAATTAATATGAGAAATCACAGAACATCTAAATGCGGTACTGTGGACTATAAAATTCCAAATAATTGATTTGTAAGAAAGATTTCATCCTTCTTTTGTGTTATAAATGTAAATTTTATTTTTAAATATTTTCCAAAGTGCGCAGTATAAATAGAGAGATCATACTTGTATACCACCAAAATAGTTATTTATGCAACAAGGGAGAGAAGTATGTTTTCTTGCTCGAGGTTAAGTTTTCTCCTGAGGCATCGCCGAAGGAGATTATTAGCTCCCGAGGCATAGCCGAGAGAGATAATCCCGAGAGCAGAAATACTTCGATCCATGTTGCGTATTAAATTTTATCTACGACTAGTGCACCATGGGTAATAGCTAAGTTTTTAGGTATAAAAGTTTTTCCTACAAATTCACGTAATTTAAACACCTTAAACTGATATTTAGTTACTTCATTTATTACCTTCCTGAAAAATTGAAAGCTATAAACAGCGGAAAAACGTTACTACCAACATAATACTTTTAAAAAAACCTAAAAAATTACCTTTTAAGTTGGTATGATTGTTTTTTTACTCCCAAGGGAGTGAAGTAACACTTCCCTCCCTGTTATTAGCAATGTAAAGTCCACTTACAACTTACAATGCAAGTCGTAGATAAATGAATTTAATTTAAATACATTTTCACCTTTAAAAATTCGCAGAATTTAAAGAAAATAAAAAAAAAAAACAAAAAAAAACACACACACATAAAAGTCTATACAATGGAATTATTAACGGTATTAATTGAATATTGGCATAGATATTCAGTCTAGGGTAGAATTCGTGGCAAATTGAGGAGGAATCAATTTAGCCATGAAATCTGGGGCCTAAATTTTGGGGCCATTTTTTAAACCATCCTTCAGAAACTAATGTTTAATATTTTATCTGTAAACACCTCTAGTATACAAGTATATTTTTGTTTTATTCTACGGATCAATTCATTTTTGCGTTGTTTCCTTAAAAATTGCCTTTTTCGTGTCCCCTTCTCAATACATTTAAAAAATAAAAGTTATTCTTTGCCAAAAAAAAAAATAAACTGAAAACAGTTTTTAACAATTTACATCCGCCGCATATTTTAAAAGAAAAAGTCCCGTCTCAAATCTTGAAATTTTCATATCTTTGCGCTAGAGACATCGTAGAAGTTTTGATTTATAATAAAGACGATATAAAGCGCTTTTAAAGGATTTTTTTTAACGTCATTAAAATAAACAGTTCAAACGTTATAGCTAAAACAAACTTTCAAATATGCTGCCATCTTGAAACGGGAAGGCGATTATGCTATATAGTTTTGTCTGGTTTCTTAAATTAACTACGGAGCCTTTTTGTAGTGAAAGCACATTGAGGTAAGATATAGCGCAAATTGGATACTTATACAAATATCTAACTTATAATTATTATAAGATACTTAAATAAAGATACTGAAATATTATACTTAATATTATATATATAATTATTAAAAACGTTTTGTAAGCAAACGAGTTCAGTGAGAGTG